>MU624577.1:0-29288 GCA_025349905.2 Blastocladiella britannica
GGGGGGGAAATATGTACGAGGCAATCCAATTGTTTCTTCTCAAAAATATTTATAATAACGGATTAATGAGGTCGGGCACTGCGAGCAAGTAGGGTGAGCGAATTCGAGCCTAATCTGTCACTGGTTGTAGTAGTATTCACACGCACTCTGTGGAGGTTGTAGTGGAAGGGGTAGTCGGAGTGGAAGGGGTAGTCGGAGTGGAAGGGGTTGCTTCCAGCACCGCAGCATCTGGCTTCTTTCGCGAAAAGCCAAACAATCCGCGGCCTTTGGCCCGCGTCTGCGACGGAGTAGCGGCCGGTGTACCAGTGGACCCTTTGCGCGGACTAGCGCCGGCGCCGAATGCATCAGGAGGAGTCCCACCAGCGGCGTTAGAGGCGGCAGTGGCGGCAGCGGCACCATCGTCCGCGTCAGCCGCACTCGACCCAAACGTGAACCCGAGCTGCACCGCAGACATGCGGTTACGCGACCGCCGGCTCGAGAGCAGCTCCGCCTCGGACGTGGCCTTGGTCCGTCCCAACGCGCGATCAGTATTTTCGTCGCCACCGCCGCCCACGCCGCCTGCACCCCCGTTCGGCTCCAGACCCGTCGAGGAGAACCGGCCACCATTGAGCGGCACCAGCCCCGTAGTCGCGTCGTCATCCCTTGCGTCACCGCCACCAATGGGTCCACCATTGCCATTCATGGACGTGGACGGTTTGATGCGTGGGCCGGTCGAGAGACTGGGGGCGCTCCCACCCAACCCTGAGCCAAGCGGCGGCTCTTTGGGCTCGGACGCGCCATTCCCGTTGGTCTTGATGTACGTCTGCACCAAGTCGTCCAGGAACATGGTTCGCGTGCGGCTGTGGAGGCGCAGGAACTTGGGCGATTTGAAGGCGGCGTTCTCGGCGTTGATGACTGCATAAATCATGTATGGTTTAGGTTATTTGATTATTTGCATATTTGAAAAAAAAAAGTTAGCGTACTCTTGGCCAGTAAAAAGTCGTGGAGCTGACTCGCATTGACAAAGAAACCAGCGGGCGGGAGAGAAGGACCAAATGCAGGAACGTCTTGTTGCGTTGCGACGGAAACGCTGTAATAGCATTCACCGTGTCAGTATGCACTTCAACAGAAATATAGAAACGCAAACAACGAACCGGTAGCCTTCGGTCCCATTCATGGTCCACGGGCTGACAACGATAAACACTGTCAGGTAATGCGAGCGCACCATGGCCGGATCAAACCCAAGCCCGGTGCCCGCGCTCGGACTTTCGCTTCCGGGAGTCGACTCATCCAGAAACACCACACACACAATGTCGTTTCCAATGTGCGACTTGCGCTGGATCTGTTGCGGATCGCGCTCCGAAAAGGGCAGCAGGGTGCTCACATGGAACATAATGTCAAACCCACGGGTCTGCGCGTAACACGAGTACTCGCCCATGTTGCCATCTATCAAACACAATGACAACAATCAGAAGAAATCCATGACCGAAATAAAAAAAAAAGTCATAAACGTACGCCGAATATCCAACCCGCCATTGAATCCCTCGAACCCCTTGAGCTTGACGCACCGACCAATCAAATCCAGGAACTTGTCAAATGCCGGTGACCCCT
The DNA here is from genome assembly GCA_025349905.2 of Blastocladiella britannica. Taxonomy (NCBI): domain Eukaryota; kingdom Fungi; phylum Blastocladiomycota; class Blastocladiomycetes; order Blastocladiales; family Blastocladiaceae; genus Blastocladiella; species Blastocladiella britannica. The sequence continues at coordinate 1,591 of MU624577.1, forward strand.
CGCGGTTCCCAAACACTTCCTCCTCGGACCGCTGCCCCCGCCGCATGTACAGCATGCCCACCTTGAGCCGGGGACTCACGCGCATCTCGTCCAACTTGATCAGCTCGTCCTTGATCTTGTCGTTGACCCGCACCTTGATGAGCTTGCTGACAGGGAACCCTGGCAACACGTACGCGACCGCTTGGCGGCGCGACATTTTCCCGCGTCCACGGCCCTTCAACTCATCCTCGTGCGCCTCAAGACGCCAGTCGCGCTCGCGGGTGCGGACCATGACCCGGTACTGGCGGCAATCCGAGTCGACGCGGACGCTGACAATCACGGGGCCGCTGATGCTTTCCACCGGCGCACCCGTGGCCGCATTGACCGACGCAACGACGGTGCCCGCGTCAATCATGCCAACATAGGACGTGTGGTCGAACCTGGAAAAAAAGGTCCGGTAATAGAGCGCCTCGACCTCGATCTGTTCCATGACATAGCCATAGTACTCGGATCGGGCCAGTGGTGCAAGAAGCCGGCGGATCTCTTCGTTGTCGACCACTGGTGATATATTGATTGTATGTTAATGTGACGGTAAAGAAGCGAAAAAAAAAAAATGACGTACAATACGGGTTCTCGCCCCGCTGTTTGGTTGCGCCCGTGAGCCCAGAAAGCCCAGGGAACGCGGCCACGGCGAGATTCCCCGGCATTCCACTTCCAGGGCGGAGCGGAGCAGGAGTAAAGCGCCCGCTGTGGCCGCCGGAAGGAGCGCGCGGCCGGTTGTCGGCCATACCCGCCAGGAGCGCCATATTGGGCTGGTTTTCAATGGCGTATCCCTCGGCAGCAAAAATCAGGTCGGGCAAGTTGGTTGGAAAAATGAGCGGGGAGCCCGGGGCGCTCAGGGCCCCTACGCCGTCCGGGATATCTCCAAGCGACATGGCGCGTTTTTTTGTCGGACTGTGGCGATCGCCGTGCTCGGATGCGCGGCTGTTGCGCGCCAATGGGACGGTTGTCAATCCCGCTGCCGCTGCTGCTGCAGAGCCGCCAGCTCCACCGAGAAACTCGCCAGCAGACGTGTTTGGCGGCGTCGATGTCAGGAACGTGAACGCGTCCGTGTGTGTAAAGTCGTACAGCGGCTCACCACTCCGAGTCGCCCCAGCGACCTTGAGCAGTGCCGGCGGCGGCACAATCGAGTCGTGCGAGCGCGCTTTAGGAAGCGTTCCGGTCGACGATCGCTGCTCAGCCAATCCCAGTCCACGAGGCCGCCGAGAGTTGGCTGCGGCGGTGATCGCTGTTACTACTACTGGTGGGGAAGCGCGAGTCGAAATGCCCAGCTCACGCGAGGTCGAGAGCGCAGCGACTCGGCCAGAGAGGATACCAGTCGAGGCAGACCGAGTGTGCGGAATAGAAGATGAAAGACTCGAAGTGCTGCTGATGGATGTCGGACGGATTGGGCTGACGGGCGCGTTTTCCGGCGTGTGGGCCCGCCCGGTCAGAGCCAGGGGCACGTGCGTGGTCTGCACGCTCGACCGTGGACTGTCGTCGGCGGGTGGGAGTGAATGGTCCGAGTGCCGGAGCCCGCCGGCAGAGTGCATGATGGCCATCGGCACCTCCGGCGACAGTGCTTCGCACGAGGACGACGGTGCGTCAAGCGAGCTAAACGACGACGTGGAGCGCGGTGGGATAACCGTAAAGTCGCCCGACGGCCGCTGAATGAGTCGGCGGCGTCGCGTCGAGTCTGTGGACGAAGCCGTCGAAATGACAGAGGAGACAGAGGCCCCGGATACGGCGGACGAGGGTCGAATGGGCGCGCTGGTGGCCGAGTGCGCGGAGCTGCCGCTTGGCGTCGCTGGTCGTGCTGGTTCGTCCCCGGCGCCGATCGGCGGAGGAGAAATGGTAGTCGGTGTCTTTTCGAACGAGTCGCTCGCTGCAGGCGATGGAATCGGAACGGGAGGAATGTCCTTGTTGGATCCTGCATAATTTCTTTTGAGCACATCATTTATATAAAATGTAAAATAACGACAAAGGGAGGCGGACCAAATTTGAAAAAAGAACCAATCATGGTCGAGGCAGAAGGACGGCGGGACCGGGAATTCGAGGACGAGCCCGACATGGTGGGTGTGGGCGTCGGAGGCGTGCCGCCGTGTGTGGGTGGCGGCATGGGTGGCGGGGATACTGGCACATATGAACCATTGACGAGGATGTAGGCGGGCTCGGTGAAAGGGCCAGCAGCGGCGGCGGTGGTGGTGGCGGAACCTTGCGAAAGACGGTCGCCAGATCCAATCGAAGATCGGCGTTTACCAAACCCAAAGAACGAGCCAGCTGACGATGATTTTGGAATGGACGATGACGATCCAATGGAATGGACCATCTGCATTGGCTGCGAAGGTACTGGTGCATGAATTGCTGGACTGCCATCGCCGCCACCGCTACCAGTTCGAGAGAACCCACGCGGTACTGGTGACGTGTCAAACGGCCCAGAAACGACGTTATACCGCGACGTGAGTGCGCCTCGCATCTGGAACGACTCAGAGCGCGGAGGAACACTCGAGAGCAGCGATGGAGGGTGCGCGACTGGCACATCGCTCTTGCCTCGCGCTGATAGTGGTGGTGGTGGCGGCGGCACCGGTGGGGCGCGGGTCGACGAAGTGAGGACCGCGGACGTGGATGAAAATGACGACGAGAGCGGCAGTTGGTGCTGATGTTGATATTGGTGGTCCGAGGGGGGAGACCTGTGTGCAGTCGTCACGTCGGCCGCAGACATGGACATGGCAACGCCCCTGCCCTGGAAATTAAACCCGGGTACTTCGTGTATGGGCGACGACATGTCCTCGCTCGACGGAATCGACGGGATGGATCCGGACGAGGAATTGCCGCCGCCGACAGTGGGCGATTGTGGACCGTTGCTGCCGGTGCCTCCGTTGCCGGCGCGGCTCGAGAGCGACTGGGAGCTACCAGAGCCCGTCATGACGGACACGGGGCGGCGCATGGACATGGCAAAAAGCGAGCGCTTGGAGGTGCCCGGGTTGTGCTTTGTGCAAAAGATGCTGCCATTGAAGGAAATGGCATTGCCAATCGAGAGCGCTTTTCCGCAATGCGAGCATTTGAAGCACTGTGCCATTGCGGATCAGTGACTCCATATCTTATGCCAAAAAGAATGCAAGACGAACCGAGCGATGAAAGACAGAGCCGTCAAACGTGCACATTTCCATGGCAAATACCTCCCGACGACACACAATGCAGGTCGGGTTCGGGGGAGCGTGGAATGCAAGAGAGGCGGCCGACATGGTGCGGTGTTCGAGTCGGTCAGAGGTGCCTGCAACCGAGACCGGTCGTGCGCCGCTCGATCCGTTCGTGAGTGCGGATGCGCGGCGAGGAGCGGCACCGCCGCCGCCGCCTGCATGCGATGAGGTACCAGGCGGCGACTGGTGAATAGAGGCCGACATGGTTGCGCGGGACGAGTAGGTGGCCGCCGCAGCGGCGGCGTAGTGCGCAGCGGCAGGGCGAATGTGGCTCTGTGGAACCGAGGGTGGTATCTGCATCGACGGCGAGGTGTCGGCGAGCGTGCCCTCTGCGACGGACGGAAGGGATCCAGTGCTGCGTTCCATTTAACGGCGCCAGTGTTACTTTTACTTTAATTTTTGGTTCCGGGGCAGAGCAGGCAACAGGTGCCGGATTGAAGTATCGCCAAATTAAAAGATTAATAATATGGGTCGTGGGAGCGCTCGCTAGTTCAGCGACTATTGGGTTTCGTCGTTGTCAGTCGGTCGTCGTCGTCGTTGTCGTTTTCTCGCTGTGTGACGTTGTGCTGCTCGGCAAGTTGATTATTTTTTCGAGAGATCGAGTATCCACTACCTACCGAAATTGTTCTCGGCTCAAGGGTTTTTCCCCTCCGAATCCGAATCGCGACGAGATAGTATGGATCGGGGAGTACCAGGCAAAATACAATATACGAGATGTGTTAAAATTTTCCGATCCCTGCTTATGCATCCTCCTCGGTTTCGCTCCCACCACCACCTCTTCTTGCTGTGTGCAGCCCCAGCGGTGCTCCTACTGGCGGTGGCGGTTTGATTGCACCTCCATTTGCCGACCCTGTCGCGCCGACTCCAACGATCGGCGAGATTGCTCGCACAGGGGTACTGCCGTTTGCAGGCAACATCTCGCGCATGACGGGTCCACGGCGCTGCGGCACTGAAGCGGCGGCGGCGGTGGTCCGGCGCTTGGCGGCAGCAGTCGATCGGGGAGCGCTGGTATGAGGCTGCTGGGGCGGCGGTGGCAACAACGACTGGCCGCCACCAACACCATTGGTGATGCTGCTGCCTCGCTTTCGCTTGGGCATGCCGCTGGTGATTCGCCCGCCGCTCGCCATCGACACCACGGCCGCTAAGGGGTCTTCATAGTCCTGCTGGAGATCGCTTGCGGCAACAGGAGAATGAGAGAATCCGTTGGCCATGACAGACTGAATGCTGTCCATGACAGAACCACCCCGCCGGACGGGCGCTGGCACGCTTCCCCAGGTGCCTGTCATTGGCATGGGCGTCGGGATCGGCGGCGGCGGCGGGCGGATCGGCGATCCAGCAGCTAGAGCGGCGGCGACGCGAGCGCGCTTGGCCGGGCGGCCTGCGCCGTTGGACGATGAGGGAGCTCGCGCCGGTGGGGGTACGGCGCGTGCGGGTTGCGGGGGAGCTGCTGGCTGGCGCTCTTCCTCGTCCTCCGTGGCCTCTTCGTCCGTCGTGTCGCCCGTTTTCGGCCGCGCTCCAGATGGTAGTGGCAGCGCAATGCTCACGCCTGGATGCGCAAGCGGGGCCCGCGGTGGCGGCGCGTGCACCGCTGCTGATGGCGGCAGTGGTGGTGGTGGCGGCACCGCATGGACTGGTTGCTGTTTTGCCTGACCGCGTGCAGCAGCTCCCCCTCGGGTAGAGGCAGACGCGGTGGTGGTGGTCCCAGAAGTGCGGGTACGGCCACGCGTCGACATGCGCGAGGGAGCAGGCGCAGAGGTCATGGTTGGCTGCGCCGACATGAACGCCAGGGAGCGATCGACAATTGGCTCCACGGGTGCCACAACGACGGCGGCAACGGCTGCGCGCGTGGAGCGACGAGGACGACCGGCAGTGGTCGCTGTTGGCGGGGGAGCTGTTGTGGCCGGTGCGGACTTGGTGGCAGGGGGTGCGAACACGTTTTTGATTCGAATGATGGTCGGCCGTTTCGGCGGCGAGGGGACGGTTGGCGCCGGCTGGGCCGTACTTGTAGTAGTCGACACGGGCGAGGGCGCTTGCGGTCGTCGGCCAGGAGCCACGACGTGGACGACGTGCTCATCCGCCGAGCCGCTCGAGTCGTCCGAGGATGTATCCGAGCCCCCAAACCCAGGTAGATTGCTGCTGCTATTGCTCCTGTTGTTGCTGCTCCTGCTATTGTTGCTGCTGCTGCTGCTGCTGCTGTTGCTGCCCGTGGACTCGGATCCGGAATCAGAGGAAAAAGAGTCAAAGCCATAACCGTTGTCGAGCATCTGCAGGATCGTAGCGGCCCGGGATCCGGGTGGGGGAGGCAACGGCGCTCGAATGTCAGGCGTTTGGTTCTTGTCCTGTTTCCCACCGTCCTTGTTGCTGTTGCTCCCGTCGTCATCGTCCGTATCAGAATCATCGTCGGGCAGCCCCTCGCCACGAATCATGCGCGCAATTTGGTCCGGGTGATGGAGCCGCCGCGGGCTCACGGTGCCAAACGACGGAATGGTGGAGCCGATGGAGCCGCGCCGGCCCTTGGCATTGGCAGCAGACATACGCGAGTGGGCTTCCGAGTAAAACGAGGCGGGCGTTGGGATACCGACGATTTTGGGACGCTGGCCCAGGCGGCGCTTGAGCAGCTGCTCGCGCACCACCGGCGCCAGGGACGCGGACGGCGTCACGGGTGAGGACTCGTTGCTGTTGTTGCCTGGGGAGCTGGTGGCTGAGGGTGGCTCGAGGATTTGGCCCGTCGACGACACTAGGACCGTGTCCAGAGCCCCAAGGCCGCCGCCGGCCAAACGTGTCGGTTTCTTTTGCATGAGTAACTCGGCGGCCGATAAGGGCAGGACCGCTGCTGGCGCCACCGAAACGACGGCTTGTCGATCAGTGCCTTCGCCCGCAGTGAGAACCGCCTCCAAGTGCGTCTGGAGCTGGCGCGGAGGCTCAATGGCGGTAGGTGGAAAGTAATCGTGCAGGTGCGCGTCAAGAAAGGTATCGAGGACAACGTCGATTGCATAGTCAGCGCTGAGTGCACGAGCGCGACTCAGCGGGATCCAGGTCCCTTCCAGTGAGAGGGGCTGGGGTGGCGCATGTCCATTGGCAAATGGCGTAGGCGAAGGGGGCGGCGGGAGATGGTTTTGGATGCGGACGCGGTTGCCCTCCAGCGACAGAATGATGGACCGCTCTCGTTCCGACTCGATGCCGCCGGCGCGCAGCAGCGATCCAGCGTGCACAAACTGTGTTGCGTCCGACCGCCGCATGAGCACAATGTCGGGCGGCCGCGTGTCGGGGTTTGGCGTCGTGGGCGGGATTGGGCTGCTACTGCCAAAGGCATCTAGGTGCGAGTACGAGTAGGGCGGCGTCGCAATCGAGAGGGACGGCTTGCGCTGGTGGTGCAGCTGCGACGGTGGCGGGGTCGGCGGTGACGCCTGTGGCAAGCTGGACTGCGCACTGGACGCAAAGCCATGCGACGACCTTGCGGGCGACTTTGGTGGCGGTGGTGGCTGCGTCGGATATGGCCGCGATGCACGCCCAGGCCGGAGTTGGGGCAGTGGGAGGACGCAAACATACGCCGAGACGTTCTCCACATGCGTGAGGTAAATGGCAGGCGAGGATGCGGGGAGCGGCCGGATCGGACGCACTAGGTGCATGCCTGCGAGTAGTGGCGGCACGACCGATGCATCCACAGCGCTGTCGCCATTCGTCGTCATATGGGCCAGGTCCACGTCAAATACGTGTGCGAAAAACGAAGATTGGTCAGAGGCCGTCAGATCCTGGCTCGAAAGCATTGGCCGCTCCCGACCTATTCCGCCAGGGGTCGGGTGGGCACGATGCATGTGGTGAAGGTCACTGCTCCGCGCGCCGGCGATCCGCGTCGAGATTTTGCGCGACCGCGGGTCATTGTTCCACCCCCACGCAACGTTGGAGACGGCCGAGAGCGACGACAGTTTCCGTTTGCGCGTGTGCGGAAGAGGCTGCTGAACCACCACGCGCCTGCTCAGGCTCGACTGCGCCATGATCGGCGACGAGGTTGGACCGTCCATGTCTGCGAGCACGGCACTCAGGCTTGTTTTGCGCACGCGCGTCTGGCGATCAGACGCGCCGAGCATGGACGGTGGAGGCAGCTGTCCCCGCCCGTGTTGTTGTTGTTGCTGCTGCTGCTGCTGCTGTTGGTGATGCTCCTGCCTGCTGACCACCGAGTGTGGTTCTAACAGCGACGAAGACACTGAGAGGTCATCCGAGGGCAAAAAGAACTGGTCCCCGCCAAAAAATGGCAAATGGTCGGCGGGCGGAGGAGACCATAGGGAATGGGCGCCAAATGCGGCCGACCGGGACGGCGCGGACGGTGTTGCTGACGACTCGAGGGACAGGCTGAAATCCTGCATGGATCTGCTTGGCTGTGACATATTGTCGCTATTACTTTTCCTTTTTTCCATTTACTATCGCATGAGTCGGCGTGGACGGGGGGACAGGATTCGCGACGAGAAAGTAATAATAAAAATAGCAATGAGAAATTAGTCGTACCCGCTCGCCAGTTAATGGTGAGGTATACGAAGGCAGGGGGGCCCGAGCGGGCAGGAGTGGCACGCGATATAAAGTTCGGGCGTGGCAGGGGTAGCGTGGGCCGAGGACGCAGAGATCAGCGTTTTGCTGGGCAGCCAAAAACAATGAAGTTTGTCGCAAAAAGAGAGAGAAATTTATGTGAAATCACAAAGCCGACAGTTCGCCAAGAGCGGCGGCAACCTCTGCACGAATCTCGGTCGATGTCTGGTTATCGTTGGCAGGCGCAAGGTAGTAGTTGAGGACTGCCAGGAGCTGCGGCTTGGCGCTCGAGACCAGCATGCGCGCCACGGGCGTGGCATTGATGGCGGCGACGTGCACGATACGCGTCAACAGCGCCAACGTCGGCTTGTTCTCCTGGAAGTCGGTGCGGATGGGCATGTTGTTGACCACGTGCGCCACCGCCTCGCCGTGGGTCGCCCACGCGTCGCCACGTAGCAGCGCGCGCGCAATGGCGCCCGTGGCATTGTCGCGCTCCGACTCGTTGGGCGACGCCGACGCGTGCGACGCCAGTTGGTTGGCCAGCGCCGACACATCGGTCGGTACCTCCGAGTACTCGGCGAGCAGGCCCATGCCCCAGCACGCGTTGGACCGCACCTCGGCCTCGCCGTCGCGCAGCGCACGAGCGAAAATCGCCGCCAGGTCCTTGTGCCATGGCGTCACGCCGGCCTTGGCGCCGTCAATCACATCTGCCATGGTCCCGACCGCCATCGAACGCTCCGAGACGGCCGACGACGCCTTAAAGTACTTGGACAGCTGCTGCAGGAACCGCGGGCCGAGCGGCGCAAACAGTGGGCCGCCGAGCGCATGGGCAAACGCGCCGACAAGGTCGCCCGCCGAGCCAATCAGCAGCGCGTCAAACTCGGTCATGTCCTCCGACTCGTCCTCGTCCTCGTCATCGTCGTCCTGCTGCGACAGCTGCTTGCGCTCAAAGATGGCAATCACCAAGTTCGCGAGCGCCTCCAGGTGACCCTGGCCCTGCAAGACCACGGGGCCCATGTGGCGGATGGCGGCCTGCAACGCGTCGCAAATCTCGTACGCGACCATGCGCTCGTCCTCCTCCTCGAGCATCTTGACCACCGCGTCCACGGTCTTGAACGTCAGGCCAGCCACGTCGTCGTGGACGGGCGCCTGCAGGGGCAGACCGGCGACCCAGTCGGCGGGCAGCGACAGATCGTACATGCACACCAGCACCTTGAACAGGCCATGCACCACCGACTTGCGCACCGCGTCGTGGTAGTGGTCCGTGTGGCTGAACATGGCGGCCAAAGTCGCCTCCAGGTAGGGCATGAACGCCGGGCCGGTGCTCTCGCACAGGTCGGCAAGCACATCCAGTGCGGTCGACTTTTCCTCGGCGATGGCCGACATGACTTTGAGGTGGTTGTTGTTATCTTCCTCGTCGTCGTCATCGTCGCTTTCCTCCATGAGCGACTCCTCGGCGGCAGCGGCAGCGGCGGCAGCAGCAAGGCCAGCAGCAGTGTTCGCCTGCTTGGACGGCGACGGCGCAGCGGCCATGCCCACGGGCTGGCTGTCCTCGTCCACGTCATCGTCAAAGAAGTTTTCGGCGGTGCCAATCGTCTCGAGCAGGTGGGGCACCAGCTGCGGGAGGAACGCCACAAACTCTTGCTTGTACACGCGCGAGAGGATCCCAAAGAAGCAGAACGCGCACTCGCGGAGCTTGGGGTGGTCCTTGAAGTTCATCGAGTTGCCGGCAAGGCGCATCGACTCGTCCAGCAGCGGGCGGAAGAGCTCGGCGCCTACCGCGTCGGCAATGGCGCACATCGAGTCGGTGGCAATCCCGCGCAGCAGCATCTCGTCCTTGTCCTCCGACTCGATCGCCATCAGGTGGAGCACCGTGGGCGCGACAGCGTCAAAGTACGGGATAAACTGCTTGTCGGCGGCGTTGGCAACCGAGCCGATCGCGCCAACGACAGTCTGGCGAATCTCGACATTGTCCACGGCGATGAGGTGGCCCAGGCCATTCATGAGTTCCGCCAGGTACGGCAGAATGTCGTCGCCCATACCGTCCAGCAGGGCATCCAGCGACGACGTGGCGGCCGCGAGCACCTTGGGCTGCGAGAGGTCCTGCATGAGAGCGAACAGGGCGGGCAGGATCAGGGTGTGCATCTTGGCCACATCCTCGAACGCGTCGATGAACGAGCCCACCGCCAGGCACGCGGCGCGGCGGACACGCGCGTCCGCATCGCCCATGAGCGGCAGAATCATGTTGGTGAGAATGCCGGCGGCGTGCGGGCGCAGCGAGTCGGTGCACGAGTCGTACACGATCGAGAGCAGGATCATGGCGCCGCGACGAGCACCAATCGACGAGCTGTCGGCGGCCATGGATGCGATACCGCTCGAGAGCTGGGCAAAGTACTGTGCGGGCGGCACCTCAGAGGCAATGGCGTGCACCACACGAAGGCCGATGCGGAACGGCGTGTCGTCCGCGTCGTCGTCGGCCTCGTCCTCCTCGTCGAGCTCGCTCGAGGTCAGCAGGCCAGCGCGCAAGATGGGCTCCACCAGCTGCAGCTTCACGATACGCGTGCGCCTGTACACGGGCAGCAGCGAGAGCAGGTTGCCAGCCATGATGCGGATTTCCTCCGAGAGCGAGGTGGCGGTGAAGGTGGCGGTGAAGAACTCGACGAGCGGGCGGAGGTGGGGGTTAAGGAGCGGTGCCTCGGACGCAAGGAGGTTGTCGAGCACCACAAAGCCCTGCGCGGCGTGGTCCTCGTTGCCCTCGGCGATGGCTGCTTGCAGGATGCCGACCATGGCCGGCACCTGGTCCTGGAAGAACCGCACCATTGCCTTGTCCTCGCTCGTGACAGCGTCCGAGATTTCGGCTTTTTCCGTTTAAAGGGTCAGCGACCTGATCAACCAAATAAAAAAAAAGGAGACAAAAATACCAAGGGCAGACATGGTGTTCAGCTGCACGGTGCGCGACTCGGGATCGGCCAGAGCCGCCGAGAGAGCGTTGAGCATCTCGGCAGCGTGGGGCTCAATCGCGTCCAGCATGAGCGCCTCCATGAGCGCCTTGATCGCGAGCGATGCGACCTCGCGGTGGGCAACGGCGGGCGACTTGAGCGCAGAGATGAGCGTCGGGACGAGCTCACCCCACTGGCCGTTCGGCAGCTCCTTGCGAGCGAGAATGGCGGTGGCATAGGCGATCGCTTGCGCGACGGAGCGTTCGGGCTCGCTGGCCAGACGCGTCAGCAGCAGCGCGCGCACGTGCGCCTGCGTCTCGGCGGGGATCTCGGCCCAGTACGGGTCAACCCACTTGCGCATCTCCACGGCGGCCAGCTGGCGCACGCCCGTCTCCCCGGCCTCGGAGGCAATCTGGGCGAGAGCGGGCAGGCATTGTGCGGTCGAGTAGAACTGCGTGTTAAGGGTCTGCGTCACGGCCGCGAGCGAGGCCTTTGACTCTGGTGCAATAATGGACGCCAGCAGCTGGTAGAGCTGGGCGGCAAACTGTTATTTATTGTTGATTGTCAATTGTTTGTTTTTTTCGCGATGGTTGGCCGAAAAGCAGGCTCGACGCACATCTTGGGTTGTCATGGTGATTCGGTCCACGGGAAGGAGGTCGGTCTGCTGCTCACTTACAGTTCCTTGAAGGTTTGGATTTCGGATTTCGGATGGCAAAAAAAAGTGGCGAAGTTAAATTTTTTGATCACGCCGCTCGTTGGTGGCGGCTTGCGCTGAACGACACGAAAAACAACGTCGAGGCCCAAAAATCTATTCCTGAGCAGGAGTACTGGCACGCGACGAGCCCTCGCTTGCGGTCGCACTCCCCACCACGCGCGCTAATGAGGGCTCGACGTGCGCACCCGCCGATCTTGGTGGTTGAGGCGACGTGACGACGGAGGCGTCAGCAATGCGCGATGCGAGGTTGTCGGGGGCGGTCGATGCGGCCAGGTCGTCGTAGATCGAGGACAGCGCAAGGATCCCGCGCATAACAGACGCCTTGTGCTGCTTGTAAAACGCGTCGCTCTGCGCCATACTGGCGGAAATGGCGGCCAGCTCGCTATCCAGCTCGTCGTGTTCCCTTTTTTTTCACCAATTTCAATGATTGTGAAAATTCCGGAGGAAAAATATAGAAGTAAATACCGTTGAATGTCCTGGCGGCTCTTTTTCTCGCGCGCCTTGACCATGGCGCTGTCCCACAAGAGCTTGTTGTCAAGCGTGCGATTGAGGTCGGCTATCCGAGCCCGCAACGCGTTGATCTGCTCCACGCTGGCCTTGCGCTCCTCTGCACAATCCACTGAATGAGATCTCATATAAAAAAGCTGTAAGGAATAAAAATCGCACCATTCAAGCGACGCAGATCGTCCAGCTCGGGCACCTCCTCGGTGTGGACCATCGCTTCCATGAGCTGGCGCTTTGCAATCTCGCGTCGCGCGGCAGAGGTTGTCAAGAACTGTAGGGTCAGCGCGTCATCCAGCTCTTCGGTCGTTGGTGGGGTCGGCGCACTGGTCGCCAGAATTGCCAGTCGTTTGAGATGGGCCAGAGCATCCAACGCGGGCTCAAAGTTGGTCTCTTCGGCCAGCTTGAAGCCAAGGCGGACGCTGATCGAGTCTGTGTGTGATTGTGTGGTTCAATACCATGTGAATGTAAGGCCAAAATGAGGCAAGTACCAGGCTGGATATCGCGAAGTCGCGCCCCGGCCCACGTCTTGACAAGCAAGAGCTGCTCGGGCGTAAGGTGCGCGTCGTGTGCCGTCGACATGCTTTTTCTCTCTTCTCTTAAAAGTGACCGCGTCAGCCAAAGAGAATAAACTGAGAAACCTAGCGGTGAGTTCAAAAAAAGAATAAACTGAGGAAAAATGTCGCTGTTTGATCTCGTCGATGGCCGCGGTACCGCCCCTGCCACCGCCGGCGACCACCACCACCGCCACCCGGTCCCGACGCTTTCGAGCACTGCACCTCCGCCACCGCCGCTGCAAAAGATGGCCGTTGGGTTTGCCCCTACCGCCGGATCAATGTCGGGCGCTTCATCGCAACCATTGGCCGCGGTACCCGCCTCCTCGAGTGGTCCGTTACGTGCAAGCAGCCGCCCGCGCCTGGACTCGCCCTTTTTGCTCCTGGCTGTGGACGTGGAGAGCCGCTCCAGCGCTCCGCCCGTTCCCGTTGCTGGCCCTGGCACCACTGCCGTCCAGGCCCCTGTTGCCCAATGGCTTGCGCTGGCGGTCGCCAACAATGTGCTGATCCTGTCGCAGCGTAGCCCGCCCAAGGTGCTCCGCATCTTTCTCGACGGCCAGCGCGACACGGATGGTCCGCACCTCTTTTTTTATGCCATTCGACATTTGGATGTGCACTGGCTCACGCGAACACATTGGTTTAGAGATCGAGCTCGAATTGCCAAAGAAAATGCCGTCGCCGTGCCTGATCCGGTCCATCTTTCTCGATCCGACCGGCCAGCACTGCCTGCTCTCGACCAACGACGATCTTGGCTTGTTTTACCTGAGTGCTCGCAGCAAGCGCGCACGCTACTTGACTAAGCTCAAGGTCTATAATCTTTTTTGCTGTTGCTTCGGCCCGACTCAACAACATATTATACACCACAGGGCGTGATTCCGACCGCAGTTGCTTGGAACCGCAGCCAGCCGGTACCTTCGGCAGCACCTGCAGGAGCAGCAGCAAACGCATCCACGGGATCCATTCTGCTCGGGACCCTGGAAAGCACCCTGTGGGAACTGGTGCTCGAGCCTGTGGACGATGCATCGGGTGGATTCTTTTCGCTCGCACGGCCGGCCGATCCGCTCAAATTCGCGAAATCAATTGGGACCGTGACCCACCCTGCCACCAACAATACCGGCAGTGGCGCCGGATCCATGCACGATTCCGCCGTATTTCTCAACCTGGATCATTTCCCCGCGGACGACCACAAGGGTATCTTGTATGCGGCGACACGCAGCGGCCAGCTGCTACAGTACATTGCCTCCCTGGGTGCCGTTGATGGAGCACCCGGGTCGCTGGATCGCTTGGTAGCGCACAAGCCATGGGCGCACGTGCTTCCACCGCTCGCTGCGTGCAAGCGCCCTCCCGCCAACACCAGCGACCCGACTCCCCTTGCCCCAGTGTCCATGTCCCATCCGGTCTTTCCCGGAGGTATCCTTGGAGCCCCCACAAAGCTCACGTGGCTGACCGCATCGGGCATCTATGCCGCACCCATTGCCATGGGCTCGCAGGTGTCTGGAGACTGCGTTTTCGATCACCCTCAGCTGTTCCATCTCCCGCCGCCGGTCGATGCATCGTCTCTGGTCGCGGTGATTGCCCTCGAATTCCACTACGTGCTGGTCGCCCGCAACCACATCTGGGTGCTCTCGTCTCTGGTTTCGGAGCGGTCTGATGCCAGTGACGCAGCAGCCGTCTCTCCGTCCCAACAGCACGGTGGACCAGTTGCTGCTGCTGCGCTTGATTCGGACGAGCCCGCGTTGCGCATTGTTTGGGACCAGCCTGTTCCCTCCCCCGTCCTGGGCGTGTCACAGGACCAGTTGCAAAAGACCATTTGGGTGATTTCTTCCGATCAGCTCTTTGAGCTGCAGGTGGTGGACGAAGGTCGCGACATTTGGCAGTTTTACTTGAACGAGCATCGGTTCGAGGAGGCACTCAAGTATTGCCGGGTACGAATTTTTGGTTTTTGTTCCTGTTCCTGCCAGTGAAACTCATTCCTTTTTTGCTTGAATATGGGTAGACAAAGGACCAGCGCGACCTGGTGATCCGTCGACAGGCCGAGTTTTACTTTAACTCGAACCGCTTTGTCTTGTCGGCCAAGTACTTTGCACAGGCCCCCTCGGCGCCATTCGAGGAAGTCACCCTTCGTTTCATTGAACGAGAAGAACTCGAAGCGTTACGCGTGTATTTGAACCTTGCCCTCGAGGCCACCAGTAATCGTGCCAAGGTACTTTAACCAAATTTTGACACTTTATCATGCTGACCTATGCCTCTTTCAAATAGCCAGATGACGTGCAAATGACTATGCTGTCGACCTGGTTGCTTGAACTGCACCTCGAGCATCTCAACGACTTGCATCCCAATGAAGAAGAGCAGCGGTTGCTCGAAAACAGTGTTCGCGAGTTTATGAAAAAGTATCACGTACGTTTTTATTTTATTTTATCCTCCAACAGAAGCGACATAATGAATACAAAATTTGGTGGATAGGGACACTTGGACAAGTCGACGGTCCGCCAACTGTGCACGAGCTACAACCGGCCGGCCGAGCTGATCCACTTTTTCCAAACGACACGCGACTACGCGAGCCTGATGCATCACTGGATCGAGCATCGGGAGTGGGAGTCGGCCATCACGATCCTGGAACGGCAGGTGGACCCGGCCATGTTTTATCGATTCGTCCCTCTCTTGCTAGAGCACGCACCGGCGCGCATCGTTCAGTTGTTGGCCGCACACACACGAGATCTGAATGTCGGGCGCCTGATTGGATCTTTTCTCAAGAGCTCCTCCGCGGCGGTTCAGGTATTTATTTCCTTATGCTCGATGACATGACAGTAAACTCACACTTGTGAATAATATAAATGACAGAAACATGCGCTCGCATTCTTCGAGCACTTGGTCACGCGCCAGGGCAACACGGACACGGTGGTGCACAACTACCTTGTCCAGCTGTACTCGAAACAAGCCCTAGAAGAGACGTCTGGTGCGGCAGCGACGGCTCTGCTGGCGTTCTTGCAAGCCTCCCCACGGTACTATACGCTGGACCATGCGCTCCGCGTCTGCCACGGAGCAGGCCAAATGGAAGCCATGATCTACTTGCTGACCGAACGCGAGCGGGTTCATGACGCGATCCGGCTGGCACTTCTGCGCGGCGACGTGGACCATGCTGAGGCGATGGCCCAGAGCTCGGTCGGCGGCGGGGACGAGGTCCGGGCGTACTGGATGGCCATCGTCGGGTACCTGGTGGAGAAGAAGCAGCTGGGCCGAGCTATCCGCATGGTCCGCAAGAGCCGAGCGATTCGGCTCGAGGATGTGCTGGGCAAGTTTCCCGAGGTGGAGACCATGGACGCGTTTCGGGTATGTGTTATTTTTATTTTTTCCTCAGTGTTGAATAACACTGACTTTAACAAATTTTGCAGGACGACCTCGTCGACGTTCTTCAGAATTACAGTGCCGAGCAAGAGGATCTGGAGGCAAGCATGGACTCGGCGTTTGCGTCTCTCGAGCGGCTCCGAGTGCGCGTCACCAATGCGCGGTCTGCGCAGGTCGCGTTTGATCTGAGCGACCCGTGTCCCACGTGCAACCAAGTGCTGGACTCGCGAGGCGGTGCCAGCGGCTGGATCGCGTTCCTCTGCGGCCACGTGGTGCACAATGCGCCCATGTGCGCTCCCAGCGGTAAAGCCGACTGCCCTGTCTGTGGCGATTGTTTGCCCGTGCTCCTCGAGACGCCCATCGTGGACGCGAACGATATCGCACGATGGGCCATATAAAAAACAAAAATAAAAGATGAATCTGGGCTCTTTTGTGTTGAGGGAAAAATTACATGTCACCACCGTCCCCACCTCCGCCTTCAGACATGTGGCTTCGCGGTGCAGAAAGCTTGGGAATCGAGACGGGTCGTACAGCGGATGCGCCAGCAGCGGCGGTGGTAGCAGCAGCTGCTGGAGGTGGTGCGGCCCGCGTGCCATTGAATTTGGGTGGAAGCACGAGCCGGGCATTGCGGTTGGCAAACTGGGACAGCAAGTGCGCGGTTGCCGACGGCGCGTCTTCATGCAGGTTGTGGCCCACCGCCTGCAGGACCTCCATTTGGAACTTGCCTTGCATCTGACCAATCGTCAGCTCGCGATCGAGTCGGTCGGTACCGGCTAGGATCAGGAGTTTGGCCGCGGGCGCGCGAAGGAACAGCGACGACAGTCCGGCAAACCAGTCTTGCCAAAATGGTTCGGTAGCCATCAAGTCGGTGACCCAGCGGACACGGGTTGATGAAGGGGAAACGGGAACGAGTTGTGCTGGAACCGACACTCGTGCCGAGGAGGCATTGTTAACTTGGCCCGTCTCGAGACTAAAAAACTTTATTGTCAGGATTCAGAGTAAAGAAAAACAAATGAGAAAATCAACGAACATCCACTGCACGGCTGCATCCATTGATGGAAAGACGCCAGGGCGGGCAGAGACAATCCCGCGCATCCCAGGGAGCGCCTCGATCGCCGTGCCCTCCACAACGTCCAGCACCACCAACCCCAGCAAATGTTGGAGCATCGGCGGTTTCTCAAATGCGGCCATATGTGCGGCCACAGCACCGCCAAGCGAGTGGCCAACAAGCACCACGTCCTTTGGGCCGACTTCCTCGTCATGGAACGCAGGTTTGAGCGCCGGGTCCAGTGATGGATAAAGCCCGCACACCACGGCCGCCACGTCGGAAGCAAGCTGTGCACGGGACATGGGCGCGTGCACTGGGTCGGCCGCGCGCGAGTGCCCGTGATTTCGCAGATCCATGGCCATCACGACGGAATTTGGGTGCTGACCGGCCAGCAAGCTCGCAGTGACGGCATAACTCAGAGCGCCCTGGCCCGCACCATGGATCATGACAAAGAGATTTGCCGGCGCGGTTGGCAAGGACGATGGTGGGAATGCACCCGAGCCGACGTCAGTGGCCAACAGAGATGGCGGGGGGCAAGTGGCCGGTAGCAGGTCCTCGGAGGCCGTCCAATACGTTCGAAAGACGTCGGTGTCGCGTATTGCCCCGGCCATCGCGTGACTTGGCACCACTGCAGCAGGGACGTGTACATCCAACGCGCCGCCACGGAAATAGGGTGCCCAGGGCAGCGGCGCATATCCTTGTGTGCCACCCATTTCGCTCATGGCGGCGGCTACAGGTGGGTCGTTGGGTGAGTTGGCACCGAGTCCGATTGGGGTCGTCATGGCGCGCTCACTCGACTGCCTCGCCCGGTAAGCGGCCCAAGGATCGGCGGCGGCGGCTACTATGTTTGTTCTATTTGAGTATATTTAAAAGCAAAAAGAAACAAAAAGTTCGTACCTGGAGGCATGCGTGCAGCAGGCGGGCTCATGGACATGGAAGCACCACCAGATGCGCTGGAGAATGCAGGCGGGAGTGGTGGGAGCATATTCACGAGCGATGGTCCTCGCAAAGGCAGCGGAGCAGGATCTCCCTCGTCGTCCTCATCGTCATCGTCGTCATCATCATCGTCATCGCGCCAGTGCCTGGCAATGGGATGCCCCATATTTTCAGCGCCGCCATGACTGATCGAAGTCGCATTCGGAAGTGAGGCGGCGGCACCACCACCAACAACAATTCGCTCGCCGCGCGAGTCCGTGAGCGGCAGCTGCGGCGGCGAAAAGTCGTCGTCGTCCGTGTCGGTGTACTCGCTGCACTCGCTGCCGTCGGTATCGTCGCGGTTGGTGGCGCTCTTGCCGGCCGAACCCGAGGTGCTTGGCATCAAGCGGCGCGGAATGCCACCCAGGGAGGCGGCCGGAACAAATGAAACAACAGGGAGTGCGGCCATATCGTCCCCGCGGTCACCGTACTCGTCGTCATCATCGTCATTGTCGTCGTCCCTTTCGCTCCGCGAAGAATCATCCGATTCACTGCCACTCGCATACGCTGCAGTTGGCCGGTCAGGCAGAGGCAGGGTGCCATTGCCATTATGAGAGCGTTGGTGTTGGTGTTGGTGCTGGTTGGATGGCAACGGGCCAGAGAGCGCGGCAGGGGGCGAGCGCGGAGAGGGACGGCGCATGGGGGCCGGGGACGCGCGATCATGTGAGTGCGCCGCTCCCGAGTCGGAATCGGACCCGGAGCCCGAGGACGACGACGACGACGAAGAAGACGACGATGCGCGGAACGAGACCTGCTGGGCCAGACGGCTCGGACGCGCAGGAGCGGCAGATCCAAAAGCACCGCTACGACGGGGCGGCGGGGGCATCCTTGTTTTTGTTCTGTTGAGTTTCGGGGGAGTTGGCTTCCTTGGGAGTAGAGACGGTCACTTGGTGTTGGGTCAACAAGGCGTCGTGGCCATGCAGCGAGAGACGTTAAAAACTTCAGGTGCTGGTGCTGGAGGTGCTGGATTGAGGGGTGGAGGAGGGCCGACCCGGGTCTTAATTTTTTTTCTTCCTTGTTTTCGTTTTTCCTGGCAGTTGTTGCCGACGCACACACGCAGAGATACGGGCGCCACCCGACGTGCTCTCTGTGTACCGAGGGGCACGTAACTCACAGTCCACTCGCCGACCACCTTCCCTTCTCTCGCGGACATAATAATGGCGTCTCCTGCACCGCCGCCAAAAGGTTTGGATATATTTTAAACAAGATGATCAAGCGCGTATTGTTTAATTCCTTGCCCTTGGGCCAGTCATTGTGCGTTTCCAGGCGATCGGCGACGCGCCAATCCTGCGGCAGCAGCTTTCCAAAATCTCGGCCGTCCAGCCGTTCCACACCGTCGCCTCCTACCTGCGCCGCGAACTCGCCGTGCCACGATCGGCGCCGCTGTTCTTGTATGTGAACCAGGCATTTGCCCCGCGGCCCGACGAAACGGTCGGAGATCTTCATGCGTGCTTTCACCAATCAGACTCTGGCCAGCTCGTCGTGAGTTATTGCACCACTGCTGCCTGGGGCTAAGTTCAATTTGTAAAATATATCAATTTCCCATAATTTTTTCAGAGTGCCGTCCCTTTTTCCTTTTCCTTTCTCCATCAGCACATCCTGCATTAATTCTGCAGGATCGCGTGAGTATATCAATTATTACTTGTCTTTCATTCTGAAATTAAGCCCAAGATTATATTTTCTGCGAGCTCCGACAACAACAACAACAAGGACACCACACCTTTTCGATTCCTTTTCCGGGACAAGATACTCCCCCCCCCCCTCGCGCCCCGCGTTTCTTCACCCCTCCACGGTTACCTCGGAGTCCCCGTGTACGTAATTTATATTAAAATTTATATTTCGCTCAAGGCAACACTGATCTGTACTTATCGCTCCTGGACGATTTCTTGTCCAGGATCACAGAATTTTTTTAGAGTTTGTGCCATTTACTGACCCAAAATTTATAACCATGTCCATTTTAGCTCACTTCAATTTCCTCGAATCAACAACCGACCTGGGCGCCTTGACACAGCTTGAATCGGAGGGAAACGCAAGTCCCAACGAAACCAACTCGATCCGTGCGATTGGGGGCCGGGGAAACAACCTAAAAAATATGGACCCGAGCCGGCAAAAGCAGCAGCAATTGGGAGCCGGGCCACACTTTTTCGTGACCCCGCACCACGAAACCATGTCGCATGTGATTCACGACCACAAGCACAAGGGGCCGGGGTATCTATGTACGAATATAACATTTTCTATGAATTGGATTCACCATCTTATACTCCTTACCTACAGCCAGCACTCAATGCAGCCGCTCTCGCCAAAGGTACAATACTTTCCCCATTTCATCAGCTTTGAATATTTAATGCATCCCTCCTCCTTTCCTAGCCGCCCACCAAATTCGCGTCGCGGATGGACGCCAATCCCGATCGCGGCGACACCTGATCCCGAGGTGACCTGGAACTTGCCTCCTGGAACTACTC
Organism: Blastocladiella britannica; assembly: GCA_025349905.2. Lineage (NCBI taxonomy): Eukaryota > Fungi > Blastocladiomycota > Blastocladiomycetes > Blastocladiales > Blastocladiaceae > Blastocladiella > Blastocladiella britannica. The sequence goes on from MU624577.1 coordinate 21,869, forward strand.
CGTACCGTGTATCCCGAATGGTAGTCTTGCAAGCTCCCGAGGTGGCTCGTGTGCTCAAAACGGTCGGCTTGCCCATCTCGACCCCACCGGGTGTTCCTTGTGCGCTACCACCGGGCGTTCACCCGGACCAGGTGCTGGATGGCAGCAGCGATAGGTACAGTAACCACAGCGGAAATGGATCTCCCGCACCGCCACCGATGACGGTCAAACTGTTCCGTCCACGCGCACCGTCCTCGGCATCGGTTACGTCGTCGGTAGCGATCACTGATCTGGGCACCATTTCGGCTCCGTCGCCGCCACGGATCACGCCAACTGGATTTCGATCCACTCTGCTGCCGGGCAAGCCTGCTCATGGCGGCAGCCGGGGACGGGGCGGTAGCCGTCTGGGCTCGGCCGTCGCTCGACCACCTTCCCTTCGCCCGGGTTCCAGTAACGGTCCTGACACTGCTGCGCTCTTGGGTGCCATTGCCGCATTTGCCGAGCCGAGTCCCGAAGAGTTTGAGCGGCTCCGCCAAACTGAGGTTTGTACTTGCCATGGCACGCAAAAACAAAAGTACTAATCCATTAAACTTTATAGCGAGAGATTATGCACGAAAAGTCTCGCAACTGGACATCAACATGGACGGGCACCTTGCAAGGGCAGCGTACGCAAGCGCTGGTCGCCCACGAGGTGCGCCAGGCCAGCGACGAGGCCCAGCGGTGTGCAGCTGACGAGCTGCATGCGTCGGAAATGGCCAAACAGCGTGCATCAGCGGTCCAGCGCGCACGCGACATGCAGCTCGCGGGCACCGAGGAGGCGCGCAATGTGGCGTACGAGGTGCGCAAGGCTGCGGTGATGGAAGAACGCGACCGCCAAGTGCAGTTCAAGCATTCGGGGTACGCTGCAGCCGCGGGCCTTGCAGATATCAGCGACGCCGCGGGCGCAACCAAGAGCAAGATTGCGCTGACGGCGATTGGCGAGTCGGCCGAGCCGATTGTGATTGTGGGTCCAGCTGGGCGGGACCTGGCGGCCCAGCTTGCCACGGCGCGCGAGACGGCAGCAGCGGCACGGCGCCAGGAAATCGAGGCAGACCGCGCTGTGGCCGAGGCTGATGCCCGAGCGCGCGACGAGGCCGATGCACACCGCGCCGCCACCGACCGCGAAAGCAAGCGAATCCAGCGCGCGGCCCTCGACGCGCAAACGTCCCACCGCACGCGCTTGCAGGGGCAACTGCAGGCGGAAGAACGCGAGATTGAGCAAGCCGGCGCCCAGTGGACGGCGTGTAAGCTCTCGCTTGCGCAAAAAGTGGCGGCAATCGAGGTGGAGCGCCGTGGGACACGCATGTCGGTTGCCGAGCAGCTCGGGACCCAATCTGCACGCAAGGCGCAGGAGGTGCGTGAAAAGGCCGAAATCACGCTTGCTGCGACTGTCAAGAAGCGCGAAGAGGATATGGCGGAGCGGAATCGCCAGGAAGCGGAGCGACGTACTGGCGCTGCCCGCGACCTGAAGAACTACTTTGACCACCACGTACGTCTTTTTATTTCCGGGGCATGGACGAGTCCGCTCACTCATCGCGCAAAAAAAAAAAAAAAATAGGTCGAGCGCCAGCGCTTGTTCAAGGAGCAGAGTGCCCGCGAGTCGCAGCAAACGCGGACACAGCTGATCACCGATGCGGATGCCGACAAGCACGAGCGTGAGTTGCGTGCACTGGAGCGCAAGCTGGAGGCCATGGAGCTCGCCAAAGCGCACCGCGAGCAAATCAGCTACAAGGAGAGCCGCGAGCGCGAGCTGGTGCGCGAGGAGCACGAGAAGGCCAAGCGGGCTATCCCCAATCCCGTGCAGGCGTACTCTGAGGAGGAAATGTCGTCATTCATGGGTCGCCACTTTTTGGAGTTGCAACAAGGAACGCCGCTGGTTGGACTCCCCCTTCCAAAGCCGCCCGCATCAGCGGGAGGCTCTCGAGTCGTGATGGAAGCAGGGAGCGCTGAAGCGGCGGCCCTCCGACTTGCTGTCCCGACACCGCCACCGTTCCGAGCGGCCGTGATCAAGCCCGTGAGCAAGGACTCGGTGACGCAGCCAGCGGCGAATGTGAAGCCGCCATGGATGCGCAGCGTTGCCGCTCGTCGTGGTGGCAAACGAGGAGGTGCTCGCATTTGATCCATTCTCTTCTTGCCTTTTTCTTTTCCCTGGCTTCCATACTTTTCTTCTGACCTTGCCAGGCCCATCCTCGAATATATTCTGTACAATAAATGCCTCTCGCTATTAAATAAATCAAAATTATACTTGTTAGATCGCCGTTGCTCGTTGCAGCATGGTGGATTGTACTGCATCCACGACCGAGGTGGGAAGATCCGTGCTTCGCAGATCAACGTTTTTGATGCGCTGTCATAGGACATTTGGAGACAAGTCAAATCAATCACTTCAGAAAATACTAGATAGAATCGTACCCGCGACGACTGGACGCTGGTCCACACCATCTTGCCCAGAGATTCAACCAACCGATCGCGCTCAGCCTGTGCTGCCGCCGACAAGGTTGAAACGGGACCATTTGCATTCATCCCGTCCTCTGATGGTCGGATCGCGTCAGGGTCGTTGGAGGCAAATGCATTGCAGCTAATGTCCAGCTCGCCCACGGCGTCTCTTGCGACAAGTTCGGCACACTGCTCGAGAGAGGACGGACCCATTGTCGTCGCAGACAAATCGAGCTTGCCAAGCACGGGTGGCGCGTCGGCAATCGGCGCCGAAACGGGCATGGTGTCGGACATCATTGGTGGCTTTGGCATCACCAAGTTGAGCGCGTAGGCAATCACGAAGGCGCCGTCATTGCCAAGAGGATTGAGGCGAAGCGTGAGGGAGGCGAGCGCTCGACCCGCTTTACCTATCGTCTGCAGGGCTTTGGCCAGGTGCGCGGCGCCAAGTCCGCCAATCTGGTTGTTGGACAGATCGAGGTGCTGGATCGCGCAATTTGGCGACATGAGTACACCCGCGAGGCATTTTGCGCCAGCGTCGCCGATGCGATTGTGGTCGAGCTCTGTTGGATCAATCGTTCCTTTCGGATGAGTCTCATTTTTCATAGAAAATTTAACAGAAATGTAAAAACGCACCAAGTGTCACAAGGAATTTGTGGCTCTTGAGGCCCTCGCACAGCTGCGTCACTTTGGCATCGTCGATCCAGTTGCGCGTCAATGTCAAATGTGACCAGCGCGCTTTTTTTAGGCCCTTGGAGAGCAGAATGCTATCGTTTGTTGTCATTCCATACAGCCAAAACTGGAACTTCATGCCAATATCATTGACCCTATATGTAATATTTCGGATTAGACCGGGGATATATGATTTGCCTAAAATGAATAGACGGACCCGTAATACAAAGAAACTTTTTTCAGCTGATCCAAGTTGCTGACAAGGATATCCGGATCAAAGTGGTCCGGGTTGGGGTCAATGGCTTTACGCTCGGCGGGATCCGAGTGATTTGCGTCCGGTTGCATTTGCACAATGTCGAGCTGCACCACGTTCGGTGCGACGGCGCGCGCGAGCTGCGAGAGCTCAAACTCCCCGCCCTTTCCAGGAATAAATGCCGCCAGGTCGCGCTCGAGCGTGCGCTCGCAGTACATTTGCTTCCACGATCCATTGTGCCGAGTGATCTGTCCATCGGGGAAGTGCGCATTGCATCGGCGCTGCCAGTATCCGGGCCGAGCGGGCGTGCCGGCGGGCAGGGGTGCGTCGTCTTCCACAATCGCCACCACCTTGAGCAACGGAATATCCACAGAGATTGATGCCAGAACTCGCGCGCGGTATTTCGAGGGCAATCCCGCAAGTAATGGGCGGGTCTCGAATTTTTCCACTATCGCGCGCACGCACATGGCGGTGAGCGATTCGACCACCGCCAAGTTCCACTGGCTGTCTTCGGCCACGATGCGCCGCGAAGACATGGACATTTTTTCGAGCGAAACGGACGATCCGCGCTGGGAACCGCTGCCTCCGGCGCGGAGATCGGCTTTGCTCCCAGCGCGGGATCCGGCGCGGGAGCCGGCTCGGGAACTCGAGAACTGGATTTGCTTGCTCCCACCTGCATTTTGCGGACTCAGGGCATCGGTACTTTTTGCAGCGTCCATGATATATGCGATCGTGTATTTTTTTGTTTAATCGTTTGAAGGATCCGATTTGTGAATGAGAATCAACAACACCAAAATTTCACCTCCTCATTTGCGACAACAACAGGAAATGGGTAACGGCCATGCCGGGGTGGATTTGCATTAAACGCGGAAAGACTTGGGAAAAAAAAACACAATCAAAAAATAAAACAACAGGGTCCAAAATAAAAATAAAAACACAATAAAAGGTAGTGGTGATCCTTTTACTTCTCCTCGGCCTCCGCCTCCTTGGCCTCCGCCTCGGTCTTCTCGCCGTCCTGGAGGTCGGTGGTCCAGAGGGTGAGGTTATCACGCAGCAGCTGCATGATGAGCGTCGAGTCCTTGTACGACTCCTCCGAGAGGGTGTCGAGCTCGGCAATGGCGTCATCGAACGCCTGCTTGGCAAGGTGGCACGCGCGGTCGGGCGAGTTGAGGATCTCATAGTAGAACACCGAGAAGTTGAGGGCAAGGCCAAGACGGATCGGGTGGGTGGGGGCCAGCTCGGTCTGGGCAATGTCGGTGGCGTGCTTGTACGAGTCGTGGGCAGCCGAGGCAGCGTCCTTGCGCTTGTCGCCAGCCGCGAACTCGGCCAGGTAGCGGTGGTAGTCGCCCTTCCTGAAAGTTATTTTTCCGTGAGAAACCTTGATCATTAATGAAAAAGACAATAAAAGTGATACGAACATCTTGTAGTAAAAGACCTTGGACTCGCCAGCCTCGGCCGAGGGGATCAGGTACTGGTCGAGTACGTTGAGAATGTCCGAGCAGACGTCCGAGAGCTCCGCCTCGATCTTCTGGCGGTAGGCGCGGATCTTGTCGACCTGGCCAGAGTTGCCCTTGTTGTCCTCCTTCTGTTCGATCGACGAGACAATGCGCCACGACGCGCGGCGGGCACCGATCACATTCTTGTAGGCAACCGACAGGAGGTTACGCTCCTCGACGGTAAGCTCAACGCCAAGCTATATTGTATTTTTTTTTTGGTGTCAGCTGTTGTTGAAGCAGTTTGAACGAATGGGGATTGTTGACGCACCTTGGCAACCTCCTTCATGAAGTTGACCATCTCTGTTTAAAAAATGATGAGTATACAGTTGCATGTTGAGGGGAAAAAAAAACTTTGCATACCGTCGTAACGCTCGGCCTGCTCCGAAAGCTTGGCCATGTAGACCTGGTTGTCGCGCTCCTGTTGATCATTCGAAGGGGTCGGGTGAGCTTAGTGTTCGCACTCGTATAACACCACACACACACACGCCTCACGCTGCCGTTGCCAAAAGGGGGACGGCGATCGCAGAGCATAGCCCGACCAGAGCCCGTTTGCTCTCCCAGAAAGAGAAAAAAAAAGAATATATGCCGCGATCATGTCGACAGACAAAAGTCATTGATTTCAGCTTGGGTGGCAAAGTGTTTGCGGGGGGAGTAAGAAAGAAAAGAAAAATGGTGACTCTGGCGGCGGCGGTGGCAGACAGCGCGTGTGTGTGCGTCCGTGCGAATGTGTGTGGCACAAGTGACAACTCTTTTATTAAAAATTAAGCGTACAGTGGCCATTTTTGTGTAGAGTAAATTTAAGCGGGGTGGGTGTGGAACGTCGAGAACACACGAAAAAAACAGAAAGGATCGAGGCGGCCGGCTAAGAAAGAGAGTGAGAGAGGCGGATCACAGCATTTTGTCAATTATAGTGTTGTGAACGTTACCGTTGCGTTTTTTTTTTTTCACTGAATGAAATTTTTGAGCGAGTCTGAGGGCGCCATCAAACGAAAACGAGCCACGTTTATCGTGCGCACCTTCGTGGACTCTGTCATGCAATCTCTCATGCACTCTGCGACCAGTCACGTGTGATCTGGAAAGCTCCTTTGGGTTCTTTAGTATGGTGCTTAGTCGAACGCCACTGTCAATAGTCGAATTCTTTTTCGAATTGATCAATCCTTGAAAAATTATCAAAAATAATGTCTGCAGCAGCACCACCACCCGGCACCAACGTCGTCAACCTCGAGAACATCCCGCTGCCGCAACTGCAGGCCATCCAGCAGCAGCTGACGGAGGAGGTGCAGCACCTCACCAACTCGTTCACGCAGCTCAAGCAGGCGCAGGCCAAGTTCATGGACTGCCTTGCCTCGCTCGACGCCATCAAGCCCGAGAACGAAGGCATGCTCTGACTGCATTTCATTGCTTGACAGATAAATGCTAACGCCAATGCACAATAACAGGCAACACGGTCCTGATCCCACTCACCAACTCGCTCTACGTACCCGGAAAGCTTGCAACGCCTGGACGCGTGATTGTGGACGTTGGCACTGGGTACTTTGTTGACAAAAAGGTGGAGGACGCCAAGTCGTTCTACCAACGCAAGATCGACTACATCAAGAGCAACCTTGACCGCTTGCAGGAGACGATCGTGGGCAAGCAGCAGATGCTGCGGAGTATGTTCTCCATACTTTTGTATTTTTTTGATTTGATATTGACTGTGGTATGCCTTGGCCAGCCATCACTGATTTCGCGCAGGAAAAAACGGCTGCCATGCGCCAGGCACAGGCTCAGCAGCAGGGAAGCAGTGCTGCTGTGGATACGCGCGCATAATACACCCTTCATATTTTCCAAAAACTAGCAGCAAAGTGGATCTATATAAGCTCCATATCTGTCCGCAGAGTGAGGGATCTCGTCACGCACGGTCAAAGGGAAGCTCTGTATACTCGCTCTGTCCCACTTGAAGTTATGCAGCAGCTGTTTAAAATTGGGCTGCGCACATTTTTGAGTGGGACGCGTTATGGTCTGAAGAGAAGTCGCACGTCTGTTTCAACCAAACCAAAAATCCACAGGAAGAGGAAAGGAAGAAGCGTGATCTCGACCCTGCACGCAGGAACGCTAAAAGGAAAAGCCTAATCGAGAATGGGGGTGAAAGACGAGACTGCCTAAGTGTAAAGAATAAAAAACGAAAAAAGGACAAACGACAAAGATAAAAAAGACAAGACAATAAAAACGAGAGCAAAAAAGAGAACGGACGAGTGCAAAAAAAAAGAGGACAGGAAAAAAAAAACCCTTAGGCGTCACCACGGCCGCCTCGGTCGGGGCCACCAGAGCCGCGATGGCATTGGCCCTGATCTTGGCATCGACCGCTATCGCCTCCGCACCAAGACGGCGCAACATCTCCGACGGCACGTTCACCAACTTGGCCGCCTCGCGCATGCGCTGGACCTGCTTCAGCGCATGCGCCAACCCGCATCCCTCGCCAACTGCCACCGCCTCCTCTATCATGCGGGTCCACCAGTCCGGCAGCAACCAACATCACGCCATGTCCGCCTCGGTCGCGGCTTTGCCTCTG
>MU624577.1:30211-49133 GCA_025349905.2 Blastocladiella britannica
GACCCGATGATCTTTTTGAAGTTGTGGCCGGTGGTACAGTGGTGGTTGCCCTTGTTGTCCTTGCGGTAAGCGTCGATGATGACGTCGGTGGTGGTGGTCTATTTGGTGGACATGACGAACGGGGACAAGATGTCGAGTTTGAGAGGAAAATGGAGAAAAATGGTCAAAAAAAAAAAAAAAGTTTTTGTTGGGTTTTGAATGAAAAGAGGATATCACCGATTTCTATGGTAGGCCAGCTTGGAAATCCATCTCCAAAACCGTGTTCAGTGCGCAGCCGTGCGCGTCTCTCTCCACCTCACAAAATAAAAGTTGAGCACTCACCTAACCATGGCGGTTGATCTCACCGTGTTCCACTTTAATGACGGTGCGGGGTCATGTACGAGTTACTGTCGCGGCCATCCAACTCATGTATAAAGTAATACAGTGTACCACGTCTCGCCCATTACTCCAACGTCCGGGGGTGGCGCCGCCGAATTCGCGACTGTCCTCGACAAGGAACGCGCCGCGCTGCCCGCTGACGCGCTCTCCGTGACCTTGTTCTCCGGCGACGCTTTCAACCCGTCCTTGGAAAGCTCCATTTCCAAGGGTGCCCACATGGTACTTTTTTTTTTCTACTTTGGAGCAGCATTTAATTCATTGAAATTGACTAAAGAAATGGACGTACAGGTTCCAGTACTGAATGCTCTCGGTGTGGAGGCCTCCGTTTTCGGCAACCGTACGTTTATTCCTCGATCCACATACACAGCAGAGTCAGGACCTGATCTTCATCTATTTACACAGACGACTTTGATTTCGGGATTCCGCAATTGCTCAAGCTCACCAAGGAGACCAAGTTCCCGTGGTTGATTGCCAATGTCCGCGACAGTGCTGGAGGGCTGCTCGGCCAAGGGATCGAGTACCATGTGATCGAGCGCGGTGCCTTTCGTATTGGGCTCGTTGGCCTGGTGGAGCGGTTTGTATTTATATTTTCATCATGCGTACAGGAAACTGACAAAAAATGGGATGAATTCCAGCGAATGGCTCGACACGATCGTCGCGCTTCCACCCAATTTGAAGTTCGAAGACTTTAGTTCGGTGGGGCAGCGCCTTGCACGCAAGCTCAAAGGCGAGCTCGGGTGTCATTTGGTGATTGCGCTGACGCATATGCGTCTGCCGAACGACGAGCAATTGGCCCGCAATGTTCCCGAGATTGATCTGGTCCTTGGAGGACACGATCATGATGCCGCATGTGTGTCCGATGCCGACGTGGGCGGTGGGCGCAAACGATCCGGCGCGGCTGTCATCAAGAGCGGGACTGATTTCCGCGAGCTCGGTATTGTCACGCTTAATATCGAGGACGGCAAAGTCCTGGACGTCCAATGTGCGCATTCTTTTGTTTTGTTAGAGTACCCTACTCCATGATTATTGACTGAAATAAAAATAGTCCGACTTGCCACGATTCCCGCCGATACCCCCGCCAAGCCAGAGGTCGCCGAACTGCGGGCTGGAATCGAGAGCCAGCTGGCCAAAAAGATTCTCAAACCGATCGCTCTCTCCCGTCGCGAGTTGGACGCGCGCTCCAGCCTTGTCCGTATGGAAGAGTCGGCGGTCGGCTCGTGGGTCGCGGACGTGTGCCGATGGTCGTACGATGCGGACGTGGCGCTTCTTTGTGGTGGCACGATCCGGTCAGACATGGTATTTGGGCCGGGCGAGATCAAAATCAAGGACATTATGGAGCTCTTTCCGTTTGAGGATCCGTTGGTTGTGATTGAGATCACTGGCGCGCAAATTCTCGGAGCGCTCGAGAATGGCGTTTCCATGTGGCCGAAGCAGGAAGGACGGGTATTTTATCCTTACTTTTAATGGCTTTCTTGCCACCGATACTCACGAGAAATTACAGTTCCCGCAAGTCTCGGGCATTGCATTCACATTCGACCCGTCTCTCGAACCAGGAGCGCGCATCACGGAATCGCGCATGACCTGCTCTCGGTACAAGGACCTGCCGATTGTTGCTGACCACCGCTACAAGATCGTGACCCGCTTTTACCTAGCCGAGGGCCACGATGGGTTTACCTCGCTGCTCCCGCACACGACCATCGTTGATGATGAGGCCGGCATGCTCATCACCACGGTTCTTCGCAAGTACTGCCTGGGCCTAAAGGTGATCAAGGCCATGCAACGCGTGCGCACGGTGCGCGTCCCCTCTGGTCTGCTCGAAGAGCACCCGCACGACGGCCCGCCAACCGCCGAGCTTGCAAACGAGGTCGGAGCGCTCGAAAACACGAAAAAGAGGGCGTTTCTGGCGTTTGACTGCGTGCACACGGTCAAGGGCGACTCGCGCTGGCCAAAGTTCAAGAAGCTGTTTGACGGGGTCCGCACACTCGGCGTGATTGACCCGCGCATCGATGGCCGCATCAAGCGGGTCGGGGCGCCGGAACGCGCCGCGTCTCCTGCGCCGTCGGTCTCGTCGGCGTCGTCCGAATTCCGGGTCGATTCCCCAACTGCGTCGATTGGGGGTCTGAACAAATAACTTGTACTCTCATACCTACTTGCATTGTATTTCGCATATATTTGTTTTATTCATATTTGCTTTTCGTTTTGGGCGGGAGGCGAATGGGAGAGGGGATACGCCCACCCGTAGAAAATATGTGCATTCCACATGGTGGACAGGACGTCCTTATGGCCGAGCTCAGCGGCGTGGTCGAGTGCGCCCGGATCAACAATAATCTTGACTCCATGGTCCTGTTGGATCTGCGCACACCATTCGATCGCGGAAAACAGATCCAGCGGTACTGGTTGCCCGCGAGCAGGAAGATGCTCGAATACGATCGCGATGCTGGGCAACGAACCCGATGGTAGCTGGCCGGCCGCAAGCATCTCGGCCCACCACCCGAGGACGTCAATGGCCGCACAGTCCACGGCGCGCTCCACTGCCGGCTGAACTCCGCTGAATCGGTACCACGGGTCGCCGTCATCGCCGTGCGGGTCGTCCGCGTCGTAAATGTAGTAGTCAAAGCACAGCGGTTGACCGGTACGTGTATGCCATTGCGTCCACCAGTCCAGCGCTGGCCGGTGATTATTAACCGAAGCCCAGAAGATGGCCTCGGTAAATTTGAATGGTACGCCGTGCTCCACGTGCAGCTGCCACCAAAATTCTAGCACTTTGCAGCGCCCATGCTCGGACGCGGATCCGACCGCAAAGCAACTGTAGTCGAACGCGAGCGGACCGTGCGGCGTAGCAGCGGCCGTATCCCACCACCATTGAATTATGCCGAGATAGCCGCCCTTGGAGGCAACATCCAGCGGGAGGCAAGAATCCTCGGCATGGGGATCGAAAATGCCGACTTTAAGCTCAATTCCATGGGATTGATGCCGCCGGAGCCACCACTGGAGCGAATCGAGCCTGCCATGCTGTGCAGAGAGAAAGATTGCCTGCTCCGAGTAGAACGCAGACAGCCGGCGCGGCCGAGGAAACGCGGACAGCCAAGCGTCCAGAACGCGCGTGTCGCCCCGTGCCGACGCGATGTCCATACCAAGTGATTCGTCGAGAACGAGGACGGCCGCCAGCGTGTCGGGGAGGAGTGCATGGCCGAGGACGAGCAGGGAGGCGAGGTGCCATTGGTCATGTTGTTGACAATCGCGCACGGCGTGCATCAAGATGTGGTCCACGATGGTCGTAATGGCAATGGCATTCATGATGAGCTGGCGGTCATGTGGGCCGCTCTGGTGCTGCGGCTGCTCTTGGTCTTCAAAAATGGGACGAATCTCTTTGCGACTTAATCAAAAGAAAATGGCAACAACGACCCGGCTCCTCCTCTTGCGCGGATCAGCTTGCAATGTCCAGCGGCTGCTGCTGCAGAGACGTACCGCTCTCCTATCCCCGTTCCGCCCGCTCTCGTCCTCGCCCACCTCGTCTCCTTGGACCAGTGACATTGTCTACCCGGTCCCTGCACACGATCACCACCGGAACATCCCCCGCCCGGAGCTCACGTCGATGGAGCAGTACAAAAAGCTGTGGACTCAGTCCGTGACCGATCCCGAGGCATTTTTCGGCCAGGTACTTTAACAATGGAGCCTCTGTGGCGCACGATACATGAACTGAGCAAAAAAAAAAAAAAAAACTCAACAGCAAGCGCGCGCCCTTCTGTCGTGGTCCACGCCGTTCTCGACCGTCACACGCGGCTCCTTCCATCATGCCGCAGACCTCGGCACCATTGACCCGGTGTGGTTCCCTGATGGCATGCTCAATGCCTCGTACAATTGCGTCGACCGGCACGCGTTTGCGCACCCGGACCGCATTGCGCTGATCCATGAGCCGGACGACCCAAACACGCCGGCCACCAATATCACCTATGCACAGCTCCTGCGCGACGTGTGCCAGCTCGCCAACGCCTTGAAGGCTGAGGGGCTTCGCCCTGGCGATCGCGTGGGCATTTACATGCCCAACATTCCCCAAAACGTTGTGGTACGGTGTATTTATATATTATTCCAGCTTGAGCAAGTTATACTTATTCCATTGTTCAGGCCATGCTCGCCTGCGCGCGGCTGGGCCTGGTCCACAGCACTGTATTCGCTGGTTTCTCGCCCACGGCTCTGCGCGATCGTCTCGTGGATGGCGACTGCCGTGTGTTACTGACTGCCGACGAGAGTCTCCGTGCCGGGAACCCAATCCCGCTGAAAAGGATTGTGGACGAGGCATTGAGGGACGCGCCTTGTGTCAAGCGTGTTTTCGTGCACCAGCACACTGGCACCACTGTTCACATGCAGCCTGGACGCGATGTGTGGATGTCGGACGCTGTCAAGGCCCAGCGGACCTACTGCACCCCTGTTCCTGTCGGAGCCGAGGTATATTTCTTTTTTTTTTTATGTGGCAAAGATCCCACTGACAAATTGATTGCTGCACTGATAGGACCCCCTGTTTATGCTGTACACTTCTGGATCAACTGGTACGATCATAGCTTCTTGCCAACTTTTTTTCCTTACTGACAAGGAATGAGAAATGCCAACAGGGAAACCCAAAGGAGTCCAGCATGCCACTGGTGGATATCTCCTGGGAACAGCGCTTGCCGCCAAGTATGTCTTTGACGTGCGGCCAGGCGACACGTTCTTCACGTCCTCGGATTGCGGCTGGATCGTTGGGCACTCGTACAACTGTTATGGCCCGCTGCTGCGCGGCGCAACGGCAGTCGTGTTTGAGAGCACACCTGTGTATCCTGTTCGTCCTTTCCTCTAGTTTTCTTGCATAAACATGACTGACCAATATTCTACGACCGAGTATTTTGCAGACGCCATCGCGCTTTTGGCAAGTCATTGAAAAGCACAAGGTGACCCAGTTCTTTACCGCGCCGACTGCACTGCGTGCATTGCAGACGTTCGGGGATGAACCCGTCCGTAAGCACGATCGGTCGTCTTTGCGAGTCCTTGCGGTCGCTGGCGAGTCCATCGGGCCCGAGACTTGGAAATGGTACCACCAAGTGGTTGGCGAGGGTCGGATTCCCGTCGTGGATAACTGGTGGCAAACTGGTACGATTTTTAATTTTTAGCTGGTCGCACTCACCTGTCCTCAATTCTCACGCTTGGTCAAACGATAGAAACGGGCACTTGCACGATCACGTCGCTCCCCTTTGCGACCCCGACCAAACCCGGCTCAGCGACCTTGCCCTTCTTTGGCGTCGATCCCGTGATTGTCGACCCGATCACGCACGAAGAACTTCCCGGAAATGGTGTCGAGGGCGTTCTCTGCATGCGCCGTCCATGGCCGTCGCTTGCGCGCACTATCCATGCCTCGCATGACCGGTACAAGGACACATATTTCTCTCAGATCGAGGGCCTCTATTTCACGGGTGATGGCGCTGTCCGTGACAAGGTTCGTCTCATTCTTTTTCGTTTGTCTGAATTCGAAGCGGCTCATGCACGAAAATTACCAGGACGGCTACATTTTCATTACTGGCCGCGTCGATGATGTCATCAACGTCGCTGGCCACCGTCTGTCCACGTCCGAGCTTGAAGGCGCCATGGTCGCACATGAGACGTGTGCCGAAGCTGCCGTTGTGTCGATCGATGATCCGGTCAAAGGAAGCGCCCCCGTGGCCTTTGTGACGCTGAAACGGTCGCACGTCGACCCCAAGGATGTTCCCGCGCTGCTCACCGAGCAGATCCGACACGTTATTGGACCGATTGCCAAGCCTCGCAAGGTGGTCGTGGTTCCGGACCTGCCCAAGACCCGGAGCGGCAAGGTATCTTTTTTTCTCTTTGTTGTCTTGTTCCTTTCCTCACTTGTAAACATAGATTATGCGCCGCGTCCTGCGCAAAATTGCCATGGGCGACACGGAAAACCTCGGCGATTTGTCAACTCTTGCGGAGCCAGGGTATGTTGCACCTTTTTCAAATTGTTTTCACCTCACCGTGGATCAAAGTACTCAACCTTGATCCCTTGCAACTCAATCTCAGCATCATTCAAAAGATCATCAAGCTCTACTCGGCCTGAGATATTTCATGACGTTGATACGTTGATTCCGTTTTTTTCCTTTTCGCTCTTCTTTTGTCCGCGGGTCAGTGTTTCCTTGGTGGCCCTTGCTTTTTATTTCGCCCCACCACCACATGCAATCCAATGTATAATCTGCTTGATTTAATACTGTTTTATTACTGTATGGAGCAACAATATGAGCCCCTTTCGGTACTGCCCTCCACCATCACATCAACCCAAGTCACTCGTCGTCATCTCCAACGTCAAAGGGAGACTCAAAGTTGTACTTGGCGCTCTTGGCGCGCTCCTGCTCGACCACTGCCAGCTTGTGCGCCTCTTCCAGGAGCTCATTGTTGCGAGCATCCTCCGACATGTTGGAAAAGTACACAAGCAACCCGGCCGCCAGCATACACACCAGCTAAAAAAATCAATTCAGTGAGAAATCGATCAGCTTCAAGAAGAAAAAAAGGAGGACATACCTCGAGCACTGCCAGCGAGATTGCCGCTGTCGCCACCGAGTTGAGGTTGTTAGTGAACGCGCTCTTGACCTTGGCGTAGCACGGGGTCTGCGTCGGGCACACAGGGACCGACATATCCGACACGGTAGTCAATCCGCAGCACGAAAACATGTTTTGAATGCGAGTGATGATGGACTTGTCGCTGGTGTAGGCGTTGGACCACGTCTGGCTGAGGTACATTTCAATGTTGCCCTTGTGCGAGTAGGCCACGCCGCCAATCACAAACTCGGACACGATCATCACTGCCAGGAACCCAAAGTACACCCGCATGAAGAACGTCGACTCGTTGGCGGCGCCAAAGCACCCGACGAGCGAAATCAGCGCCATGATCACGCCCAGAGCAATGCAGGCGGCCGGGAGCGACGAGGAAATGATCCCGACAAGCGAGTCGGACGAGTATCCGACGATACCCACAATGAAGAACCCGATACTGACAATCTGTGCAAGTCCACAAATTATGTCAGTGCCATTCTGAAGTTAACTCTATTGTAATTAAAAAAAAAAGTTACTGTACCAGCGCAAAAAGGTTGACGAGCATCACGAGGTTCTTGAGGACCCAAATAGCACCCCGGATCCGGTTGAGCCGTGAGAACCACGACGCGTTCAATCCAGCCATTTTCTTATTGTATAGTTGGAAATAATGTAATGTGAAGTAGCAATCGAATATACTTAATGAATTTCGCTGATATTCCGATTGTGATAGTTTTTAAAGGGAACCACTCCTTAAATCCAACATATACTAAAAAAAATTTCAACCTTAAAAAAATGTCCGCCCTCAACGATCCGCACAAGTCCCCCATGGCAAAGATCTCGTCTCACACTGGTACGCGCGACCGACACAATGGAATTCGCATGGATCACTAACTGTGTTAATATAATAGACTGGAAGTACGCACCAAAGGACCAGCATGTACTCTACACCACCACCGCAAACGATATCGGCAAGATCGTCCCTGCTGCGACTGATCTCCCACACCAGCGCTACGGCCGATCGAAAAAGTTTACTGCACACCTGGCCCAAGCGGGACCGTACCGTAATTGCTCGCTCAACACCAAGTAAAAGGAAGTCTACAAGTGTAATTTTGTGTGGATGCTGTGGAATATATATTCAAAAGATATAAAAATGCTTCGAAGGACGTGATTAACGGTTGCTCGTCCCACCAAATCCACCCGACGACGAGTTGTTTGAAGAAGAAGAGGACGAAGACCGCGACGAGGATCGGTTCTGGGTGCCGCCGTATCCTGTGCTCGTATGGAAGCGAGTGCCGGAAGTGGTTGCACCGGCACTGGCCGAGCCCGAGCTGTAGCGCGTACTGCTGGAGGGGCGGCCGGTGGTCTCGTTGTAGTCGTCCTCTTCGTCCACTGCCACGGATGGGTACTGCGGCCGTGCATAGGTGGTGGAACTGCTGCTACTGGGGGCAGTTGCTCGCCCTGCCGCAAACCCAGCCAAACCAGCCGTAGCAGCGCCGCTCCAGAACCCAGGCATCGATTCCGAGGTCCGAGGGGCAGCAGTCTCCGGCTTGGGGGAGGGTGGCATGGTCGTGTACGGCGGCGGAGGAGGTGGTGCAGTGGCGCTCGGACGGCGGCCATTCCCGTTCGCGCGGTCACTGCTGCTGCTGCTGCTCTTCTTGCTGTAGTACCAGATCATGACCGCAATACCGCCAATGAGCCAGAGCCACGAGCTGCTTCCTTCGCCGGACTTTTGGCGCCGCTGTTTTTCAGCACGCGCGTCGTACTGGTGGCGCAGGTGCGGATCGGGTTTGTACTGACGTGCCGCGCGGCCCTTTTCCGTGAGATGGAGCGTGTACTCGACGCCGCACGAGCCCGCCAGAACGTACTTGTCTATTTGTTGTGAATTGAAGGATGAGTACCAAAATGAATCAGGTTAAACCTTATCAAGGCGAACCGTCACGGTTCTTGTAGCCCTCGCACGAGACGGTGGTCCGGCCCAGGCGAAAGTGGTCCTCCATCTGCGCTTTGCACTGCCACTGGATATTGCCGCGGTCGTTGGGGCCGAGGTTGGAGCAGTTGATCACCTCGGGCTCGTACTGGCCACACGCGTCGCCACCGACGCACATGATTTGCTGAACGGGCGGCGACCGACGGCTGGTGGTCATTTTGCCCTTGTACATGGTGAGCGTGGGCACGTCCGCAAGCAGCACGCGGTCGCCTTTATAGCCCCAGGCGCGGGTGTGTGTTGCTACCGAAAGGACGGCGAGCAGAACGAGCCAGGTCCGGCCGGAACGGAGAAAGGAACCAGTATTCGACATGTCTTTGATAAGTTTGCACCAAAGAGACATGCGCGGACACGCTTGCTATTTCTATGCCTTGCCACGTCCACTGCCACCGTGTCGATCACCTCCCCTGGAAAAACTCTACGCACGGGCGGCGTCACTCCCTGGCCAGCACTTTGCTCCAGTCACTGTCAAAATCAACATGGGAGACAGTATTTGGGAACGGAGTATCTTCTCTTTTCCCATCGCACTTCCCACCAAAAAAAAATATCGTAATTTAATATGGCGGCCAAGGCTCCACTGACAGTGGAGGAACTCCTCAAGATCACCAATCGTGCGCAGATCCGACATATATGATTATGTGAATAGCCCTCACGTAAAAAAAATTGCAAAACAGTGTCCAAGGCCGACATTGAGCAGCTGCAGCGGCGCTTTTCCCAGCTCGGCCCCGTCTACGAAAAAGCGGATCGCCCGCGCTTTCGCGATTTGCTCTGTGACAAATTTGGCATTGACGATTCTCTACTTATGGATCGAGGTTCGTTTACCATCGTTTATATTTGGGAAATGGATATTACTGAAACAACATGTACATAGTGTTCCGCATCTTTGATGCTGACGCCGACAATTACATTTCCTTTGACGAATTTGCCAAGGGCATGAGCGTGTTCTTGCGCGGCAAGTTTGAAGAACGCATGAAGTGTACGCATTCACTCTTTATTTGATCAACTACAAAGCCAGCTCACGAGCGCACGATTATAGTTTGCTTTCGCGTGTATGATCTCAATGGAGATCGCTACATTTCAAAGGAGGAAATGTTCCAGTTGTTGAAAAACTGCCTGGTCAAGGTATTGGATTTTTTTTTATTCATTGAACCATTGCAAGTTTTAGTTCCAACCCAGCGGAACCAAACAATAGGGTGCCGAAGAGGACGAAGATGGTGTCAAGGATCTCGTTGATCTCGTTCTCAAGAAACTGGATGAGGATCGCGACGGCCGCGTCTCCGAGACGGATTACCTCGGCGCAGTTGGAAAGGAAAAACTGCTCCTTGAAGCATTTGGCCAATGTCTTCCCTTGCAAAAGGTATTCTTTCCATATTCTCAAGGTTGCGATCCGATTTAACACTTTTCATTTCCAGGATATTGACACATTCTTGTCTGATACTGACCTCCCAGTGAGCCTGGTTCGAGCGGCTGCCGAGTCCGGATTCAATGACCGCGGGCGTGCCATGAGTGGGGGACTTGCGACCGCCACCACCGGATCATCGCGAGTCCTTTCCCCTGCCGGCGGCCGCGGCATTGCAGCGTCCATGAATGCACTGCGCGCCTCCAGCCCACTCTCGCCTGCCAAGAGCCCTCCACGTAAGGCAGTGCAGCGCGTTTAAAATGTGTTGCCCTTTTAAATTCATATTTTTACATTCCGGATGAAGATGTTGTGGAGGAAAGAGCGGCAAGAACAAGACAATGCCTTGGATTATTGGCGAGCTCGGAGAGGTTGGCCCCAACCAGCAACTCGTCCAACCCCTGCTTCCCGGCACACCGCGCAACTCGAGACAGTACAGCGGCAGCAATCAAGGCAGTGTTCGTGTGCCGAGCGCCAAGAATGGCGCGGACAATAGACCGCAACCAGCGCTGGGCTATGTTCGGAGTGAGGATCGTGCCTGGCATGAGCACGGCGTCCAGCGCATTCATGGTCTGGGATGCCGCCATGACCTGATTGGGACCCGTTACCGCCTCAGTACCGCAGCAATCGCACCCGAGAAGGTCCGGGTTCGCGTCCACGTGCGCCAGCAGTGCGTCAAGAGCCACGAGCGTTTCGGGAACACCGTGTGAGACAGCGTCACCTGCATCATCCAGGTCCAGCTCATTGTCCATGAACGCCCGCCAGATCGGCGCTGGCATTTGCACGGCATTGGCTAGCGTCGCCACTCGCCACCCCCACACGACGCCAGGGATATCGGCGTCGGCCACTTGCGCCATGCTCAGGATCTCGGGCGAGGCCACCACACTGAACGGAATCGACGTTGCAATCACCACCGAAACGGCGCTGACGATACTGCCCCATATATTGTGATCACTCGGCTCTCGCAGGAAGCGAGTCATGGCGGCGCTGATGCCGCCCACATACGACAGTGCAACTTCGTCGTGGGTCGCCAAAAACTCGGCCTCGGCTTCGTTGCTCCCGAGGTGGGCAATGGACTGCAGGACCAAGGTCATGGCTCGAGCGGGGATGAATTGGGCCGCTAGATACTGGCAAAGAGTCCATATCCACTGGACTCGCACAGGAATCGACTCTTGGCCTGGCACGGAGCCAGTATCGCCCACCAAAAGGTTCCACAGAACCGGATTCGCGAGTGCAGAGAGCCGCGCGATCCTCTCCATTCCACCAAGCCATGCTACTTCCGCGCTCATTCCTTGCAAGAGCCATTCGGGGACGGGTGAGGCGATAAAGGTAACGGCAGGCGATGACAATGAAGCGGATGCCGGTGACGGCGCGTGGGTGGAAAGGTCGCACGCCCATCCCACCCAGGCTGGCCAAGCGCTCCGGAGAGAACCAACAGGGACTTGGAGCGCAGGAGTCATGCAGCCCAAGCACGATGCATATTCGGCAATGACACCAGCAAGAGCGCTGCGGTCCACATTTGGAAACGCGCATTGACCAGAATCAAGGCATCGACGCGCAAGCTGTGTGAGCCTCTCTATGCACCCGATCAGCGGCAAGGTGACCAGTTCGTGCACCTGTGCCGTCGCAACGGGGCTCTGGGTCAGCCTAATCGCAGCGAGAAGCTGTTGAATTGCAACCTACAGTGAGTCATTCCTATCAATTTATTGTATATGCGGACTTACTGCACGAGCGAACGAAATCAAAAGCAGAGGCCAATCCGGCACTGGATCTGTTGGCTGGAGGAGTGGCAGCAAAGATGAGGCCTGCGCGGTCAGGGCCGCGAGCGCCTTGAGTGCTGGCGTGGGAGCAGGCGCGGGGGGGGCGCCAGGTCGTAAACGGGCCGTCAACGCGGCGGTCGCCAGGCGAATGTTCTCGGCCAGGACCGGAATGCGCGTTAGGAGGGTCGGCGGCAATGGGGCGCCAGCAGCCACGGCAGCATTGACTTGGCGCACGATGGCGCGGTCGACCAGCGCGAGCTCGTCTCCTCCTCCTCCGTTGCTCATTTGAGTTTGATTTTCAGAGGGAAGAGCTGGAGATGAGCGCGTTCGCCCCGCCCGACGGTTACGTCGCGCCGGCATGGCCGGGCCTCTACAACCCACTCCACCCATCCGAGGCCCAGTTTCTGTACCTGCGCCAGGGTACTTTTTCTCCTCATCATCACAGCCACTTTTAATATTAACAAGATAGACAGACATCTGGCATTACACGGTGCTGTGGTCGCTCATCTTCTACGCGGCCGCGTACGGACTGGCTGCAACCTGGGGATTCATGGTGTTTGTGCGCACGACCCCAACATTGGCCTGGATCCTACCCGTGGTGTTTCTGGCAGTGGCCGGCGCAGTCGGGATGCTCACGGGAACCGTGTTCGGGCTGGTGCTGGCGGCAGTGTACAATGCGGGCAACTTCAAGATGTCGACGTGGACGCCGTTGCTGTGGTCGCTGCTGCAGATGCTCATCACGCTCATCAATGCCGCGTCGCCCATGTCGACGTACTTGTAAATATAGTCTCTTTCATTACACCAATCTATTTTTTTCTTGAAGGACAAAGAGTAGGGTACGGGCACCCGCTGCACCAGGTCGATCAACCTTCGTACTGACCAAACCAATCCACGTCTTCAATAAGAACAGTGTACACAACAACAATAATGGCAGACCCGCGCAAATTCCTCGCCGAGCTCGAGGCCGAGGGCGCGGAACTCGACCCCATGGCACATGCGCTGACCGAGGGCACGTCGCGCAAAATTGCCGATCGCGAATCCGCGTACCACGCCCGCCGCCACGAGCGCACGCTCTCTCCCGACCGCAAGGACGCCGTTGGCGCGGCAGTCGCCGGTGGAAAACAATCATCGTCTGGTTCGTCCGCGTCGTATGCCGACGTGATGCGCCAGGCCGAACTGGAAAAGGAAGAGTACCGCGTGCGCATGGAGATCGAGCGACAAGCACGCGATGCATCCGCGAACAATGACGGTCATGATGATGGCGAGACCCCAATGGATGGCGGCTCACTGGCTGCACCGACTGCAGCACAACCGTCGCCGCGCCGTCGCCGATGGGACCAGACCCCCGTCGCCGTCTCCGAGTGGGACAAGGACGACTCGACGGTGACTGCCTCAGCTGCCGTTGGCGCCTCGCGCTGGGACGAAACGCCCAAGGCCGGAGTCGAGTCCACGCCGGCCCGCAAACGGTCGCGGTGGGACGAGACACCCGTGGCCGCACCCCGGTCGCGATGGGACGAGACTCCGCGCGTAATGGATGGCGGTGCTGAAGCGACGCCAGCACGCAAGCGGTCGCGCTGGGACGAGACGCCAGTTGGCCCAAGCGGCGGCGGTGCCGTAGCGGCCACGCCAACTATGGGCGGTGTCCCCATGACCCCAGTCGCATTGGCGCCTGACGCTGTCACGGCGATGGACATGCGCAACCAGTGGATGACGGACGACGAACTGAATTCCGTGCTCCCGCCGACGGGGTTCAAGATCCTGGACCCGCCCGCGACCTACCAGCCCATCCGCACGCCGTCGCGCAAGATCACGGCTACGCCCACCCCACAGGCGGCCGGATTCATGATGGCCAACGAGGGCACCGCACCGCGTATGGTGGACATGCCCGTCAACTCGCCCGCACTCGTCGATCTCCCGCAACTCAAGCAGGAGGACCTCCAGTTCTTTTCCAAGCTGCTGGACGACCGCGAGGAGACCACCATGTCGATCGACGAGCTCAAGGAGCGCAAGGTGATGCGGCTGCTCATCAAAATCAAGAACGGCACCCCGCCCGTGCGCAAGGTGGCGATGCGCCAGATTACGGAAAAGGCGCACGATCTCGGCGCCGGCCCACTCTTCAACCAGATTCTGCCATTGCTCATGTCCCCCGCACTCGAGGACCAGGAGCGCCACCTGCTCGTCAAGGTGATTGATCGCGTGCTGTACAAGCTCGACGACCTGGTGCGGCCGTACGTGCATAAGATTCTGGTGGTGATTGAGCCCATGCTGATTGACGAGGACTACTATGCGCGCATCGAAGGCCGCGAAATCATCTCCAACCTCGCCAAGGCGGCAGGACTCGCGACCATGATTGCCACCATGCGGCCCGACATTGACCACGAGAACGAGTACGTGCGCAACACCACTGCGCGCGCGTTTGCGGTGGTCGGGTCAGCGCTCGGCATCCCTGCGCTGCTGCCGTTCCTCAAGGCCGTCTGCCGCTCGAAAAAGTCGTGGCAAGCGCGGCACACGGGCATCAAGATCATCCAGCAGCTGGCCATGCTCATGGGCTGCGCGGTACTGCCGCATCTCAAGAACCTGGTCACGGCGCTCGCGGGCGGCCTAGAGGACGAGCAGGCCAAAGTGCGCACCATCACTGCGCTCGCGATCGCTGCGCTGGCAGAGGCGGCCCACCCGTACGGTATCGAGTCGTTTGACGACATTATTATCCCCCTATGGACCGACGTGCGCAAGCACCGCGGCAAGGCGCTCGCGGCGTTCCTCAAGGCGATTGGGTCGCTGATTCCGCTCATGGACATTGAGGCTGCCGCATACTACACCGAGGAGGTGATGGTCATTGTGATCCGCGAGTTTGCGTCCCCCGACGAGGAAATGCGCAAGATTATCCTGCGCGTCGTCAAGCAGTGCGTCGGCACCGACGGGATCGAGCCCGCGTACGTGCGTGAGCACGTCCTGGAGGAGTTTTTCCGCCACTTTTGGGTGCGGCGGATGGCGCTGGACCGCCGCAATGCCAAGCCGCTCGTGGAGACGACGGTCGAGATGGCGAAAAAGGCCGGCGTGGGAGTGGTCGTGCAGCGGCTGGTCAGCAACCTCAAGGACGAGTCGGAGCCGTACCGCAAGATGGTCATGGAGGCGCTCGACCAGATCATTGGGTCCATGGGCGTGGCCGACATTGAGCCGCAGCTGGAGAAGTTGCTGATTGACGGGATCGTGTTTGCATTCCAGGAGCAAACGACCGAGGACGCGGTGATGCTGAACGGGTTCGGGACCATTGTCAATGCGCTCGGATCGCGGGTGCGGCCGTACCTGGAGACCATTGTGTCGACGATTCTGTGGCGCCTCAACAACCGATCGGCTAAAGTGCGCCAGCAGGCGGCCGATCTCGTGGCCCGGGTCGCTCTGGTGCTGCGCACGTGCGGCGAGGACAAGCTGCTTGCGCACTTGGGCCAGGTGCTGTACGAGTACCTGGGTGAAGAGTTCCCAGAGGTCCTGGGCTCCATTCTCGGCGCGCTCAAGGCGATTGTGAATGTGATTGGCATGACGGACATGAACCCGCCCATTAAGGACCTGTTGCCCCGCCTCACGCCGATCTTGCGCAACCGGCACGAAAAGGTCCAAGAGAACGTGATTGACTTGGTCGGTCGCATTGCGGACCGCGGCGCCGAGTTTGTGTCGGCGCGCGAGTGGATGCGCATTTGCTTTGAGCTGTTGGATCTGCTCAAGGCGCACAAGCGGGCGATTCGGCGCGCGGCGGTCAACACGTTCGGGTATATTGCCAAGGCGATCGGGCCACAGGACGTGCTATCGACGCTGCTCAGCAATCTCAAGGTGCAAGAGCGCCAGAACCGCGTGTGCACGACGGTGGCGATTGCGATCGTGGCCGAGACCTGCTCGCCATTCACGGTGCTCCCGGCGCTCATGGTCGAGTACCGCGTCCCCGAGCTCAATGTGCAGAACGGCGTGCTCAAGTCGCTCTCGTTTGTGTTTGAGTACATTGGCGAGATGGGCAAGGACTACGTGTACGCGGTGACGCCGCTGCTGGAGGACGCGCTGATTGACCGCGACCTGGTGCACCGGCAGACCGCGTGCACCACCGTCAAGCACCTGGCGCTCGGCGTGGCGGGACTCGGGTGCGAGGACGCCATGGTGCATCTCCTCAACCACGTGTGGCCCAACATCTTTGAAACGTCGCCGCATGTGATCAACGCCGTCACGGACGCGATCGAGGCGCTGCGGTTGGCGCTGGGGCCCGGGATCGTGCTCAACTATATGATCCAGGGGCTGTTCCACCCGGCGCGCCGCGTGCGCGAGGTGTACTGGAAGGTATACAATGCCATGTACATTGGCGCGCAGGATGCGATGGTGCCCTACTATCCCCGGGTGCACAGCGACGATCGCTTCAAGTGGGAGCGTGATGAGCTCGACTATTTCTAAGAAAATAATATTCTCTCATTTCTCAAAAAAAAATACATATTCCTTAAAATATGGTGCCGTCCTCCAGCCGCTCCAAATCACCGTCCCTGGCAAAGAACCCATTGTCACTGGAGGCCCTGGCGATGGCGGGAGGATCAACCATACAGCCATCGGACGTGCTCGCGTGCGTACCGCGAGACCGATCGCTTTCACATGGTGCCACAGCTAAAAGTAACTTGCATTATACATCAACAGGCACATGGCTCCAACAAAAGAGTTTCTGGTTCCATTCAACTTTCTCCCGCCACTGCAATTCCTGGAGTTTTGCATCAAGGACAAGGCATCAGGGCGGGTGTACTTTGAAACGAAGCGGCCGGGAACTGCCAGCGATTACATTCCCTTGGCACCGATCGAGCTGCCGCCTGGCATGGATCCGAACGATGCGCGTACTGTAGAGTATACTATGAGCCCGCAGTTTCTGGATTGTCGCGATGTGAGTACCAGGTACTTTTCTTATATTTTTCAAGATCCATATTGTACATTAACAATGTACTTCACCGCAGCCTCATTTTCGCGGTTGGGCCGCTCCCGATCCAGTCGTTTCGCATGATTGAGCGCCACTATTTCGGCGACAATCTCTTCAAGAGCTACGACTTTTTGTTTGGGTTTTGCATTCCGAATTCGGTCAACACTTGGGAAAGGTACGCGTTATCATTTGTCAATTGATGGAGGATGCTGCTGCTGACAGGAGTTGAAATGGCAGTATCTATGAGGTGCCGCCGCTCTCACAGACAATGCGCGAGCAGCTCCTGCAAGCGGATCAGACGGCGCATGTGGACAGCTTTTACTTTGTCAACAATGTGCTTGTCATGCACCACAAGGCGTCTTTCCGATTTGTCGAAAATTGAATGCAACATAATTTTTTTTCCTGGATCCATCGCACGCGTATGGAGTCATGACGCGTTAAAGAAAAGAAAATGAATAAATAGGGATCCCCTTCACTTCCCTCCCCACCAAGTGCGATAGCAAGCTCTTTGCTAACGAAAATCAACCGTGCCAAGTCCACTTTTCCGGTACGTACCCAGCTCAGGTCCAATAACGTTTTTTGAATTTCAAGAACTCACCTTTGGCATCATGATTCCCTTCCGACCCACCGTCAATTTTGCCCGACTTCGTTGCGTCGTCCACTCTCGCTTGCCTTTTGCCGCACTCAGCGTCCCGACTCAGGGCCGTACTATCAATACAACCACAATGGCTGCCAACCACAAGCTTTGCATGATTCCCGGCCCCGTCGAGTTCCACGACGATGTGCTCACGGCCATGAGCACTCCTGCCACGTCCCACGTCGACCCGGCCTTTATCAACCAGTTTGGCGAGTCGATCGAGATGCTGCGCACCACCTTCTTTTCGCAGGTGCGCGCTCGCGTTATTTTCATAATTTTTCCGTTATATCCAACTCAAAATTTCATTAAAAATTCACAGAAGGGCCAGCCTTTCATCATCTCGGGCTCGGGCACGCTCGGCTGGGACGTGGTGGCTGCCAATCTCGTCGAGCCCGGGGAGAATGCCCTGGTCATCAACACTGGCCTCTTTGGCGATCGCTTTGGCGAATGTCTCGAGACCTACGGCGCCAAGGTCACCCATGTGCACGCGGCGTCGATTGGCCTGTACGCTACTTGATTTTTTAACGTGTTGGATTGGATGTAACTCAAAAAAACACAGCGCGCCGACAATGGCCGCGGTCGCCTCCGCGCTCAAGGAGCGCTCGTACAAGGTCGTGACCATCACGCACGTCGACACGTCCACGGGTGTGCTCAACGATATCCGCACCATCTCGCACCTGGTGCACGAGCTGTCGCCGTCGACGCTGGTGGTGGTGGACGCCGTGTGCTCGGCCGGCGGCGAGGAGATCAACATGGACCGCGACGGCATTGACGTGATGCTGACGGCGTCGCAAAAGGCACTCGGCACCCCGCCGGGCCTCGCGATCCTGGTGGTGTCGGAGAAGGCCATGCACGTGTTCCGCAATCGCAAGTCGCCGCCCACGTCGTACTTTGCGTCCATGGTCAAGTGGACGCCGATTATGCAGGCGTATGAGGCGCGCAAGCCCAGCTACTTTGCCACCCCGGCCGTGCAGCTCGTCATGGCGCTGCACACATCGCTCAAGCAGATTGTGGCCCGTCCGCTGGAGGAGCGCTTTGCGCAGCACGTTGCCATCTCGGACCACGTCAAGAAGACCATTACTGGCTGGGGTCTCAAGCTGGTCCCGCAGTCGCACGAGCTGGCGGCACACACGCTTACCGCTGTGGCACGTTTTTTTTTCAAATTTTTTTTTTTTTGGAGTGCTCACACACGCGTTTTTCCAATAGTGCCGCTGCTCTTTACAAGGGCTTCACCCCGAAGGTGCTCCGCCTCGGTCCCGGCGGTGGTGTC
>MU624578.1:0-48541 GCA_025349905.2 Blastocladiella britannica
GCGCTGGCACCCGCGGCCGTGATCGACTACCTGCGCACCGGCGGCAACCTGGTTCTGGCCATGGCTGCGGGCGTCACCGACTCGTACAAGGACGTGGCGTACGAACTGGGCCTGG
Source organism: Blastocladiella britannica (assembly GCA_025349905.2). Taxonomy (NCBI): domain Eukaryota; kingdom Fungi; phylum Blastocladiomycota; class Blastocladiomycetes; order Blastocladiales; family Blastocladiaceae; genus Blastocladiella; species Blastocladiella britannica. The sequence goes on from MU624578.1 coordinate 116, forward strand.
ACGTGTCGCGACCGGCGTCTTCGTTTGCGCCAGGCAAGTCGGCGGTAGTCGTCACCGACGTCACTGCGCTGGTTCCCGCCGCCACCGCCCGTGCTGCCGCGGCGTCGTCGGACTCTGCGTCGGCGCTCGCGTACCCGCAGGGACTTGGGCTGACGGTTCACGCCGCCACCAACCCGGGGATCGAGCCGGTGTCGATCGGTGGGTCGGCGGGGACGCCCGCGGAGGTGCTGGTGGCCGCTGTCCAGGCGACCAATGGCGCGCGTGCGCTGGTTCTGGGATCGGCGGGCATGCTGGCGAACGCGCCGACGCCCAGTACACCCGGACAATACAAAACAAAAAGCAATAGTGCCGATCTGCCATTGATGGTTAGAGAGGGTAGGACGTGAAGCAAAAAAAAAAAAAAATTGACTCCCGACAGCCAGGCACGCATGGGTGGCAGCCGTGAGGTGTCCAAGATCAGAAACCAAAACTCTTTTCCCAATTCTGAAGAAGCCAAAACGAGTTACAGGAATATTCAGACGCAAAATAAAGTAATAAAACGCCATGGCGTACGAGGTCATGTACATTACGCCAGCCTGTTTGGCAGGCACTTGCCGAGTTAAACGCAAAACCGACATGAAACAGCCCACGCCTCTCAAAATGTGCGCAAAAAGTGGTTATGCGCAAAAACTAGAGTGGCTGCAGCCTGAATGACCTACGCCGGTCTGGCTGAAACGAAACGGGCTGGGGGTACTCGCATTTTGTTTGGATCGGAGCGCGTGCGTGGCCGAAAAATGGAAAGCCAAAAGTTGCAAAATGTGCAAAGGTATAAAGAGGGCAGAGCGAAACCGTCGCATTTTGGTTGGATCTTGAGTAGAGACCGCAGCAAAACCAACCAATCATGACCGAAAAAGAAAACAAGGCTGCCCTCGGCGAGAACAAGGACGAGTCCTCCTTCGTCATTGACAACGAATTCGAGCAGATCGTGCAAGAGCTCGTGCCCCGTACCGACGATCCGGCCACCCCGTCGTTCACCTTCCGCGTGATCCTCCTCGGCCTCATCTTCAACTGCGTCCTCTCGTTCATCAACACGCTCTTTTCGTTCCGTGGTAACCCCTTTGGGTGCGTCTATTCTTTTTTTTTTTCTAAAGTCCACAAACAACCAAACACTGACAAACTATATGTAGCATCACCCCATACATTGCCATCATGCTCGCGTACCCGATGGGACAGTTCCTCGCCAAGGTCCTCCCCAACACCAGCTTCCTCGGCCTTGAGATGAACCCGGGCCCGTTCTCGGTCAAGGAGCACGCGCTCATTGGCATCTGGGCCTCGACCGGCGCGTCGGGCATCTACGGTATCGACAACTTGGTGGTCCAGGAGCTTTTCTACGGCTTTGACATTGGATGGTTCTGGGGCCTCATTTTCCTGATTGGCACGTCGGTCCTCGGGTTCGGCATTGCCGGCGTCTGCCGCAAGTTCCTCATTCGCCCCGCGCACATGGTCTGGCCCGGTGTCCTGCCGCAGGTAGCCATGTACACGTCGTTCCACGCCGTCAAGACCGAGGCCACCCAGGACGACGGCAAGAAGCACATTTCGGGCCTCGCCATGTTCTTTATCGGATTCGTCGGCATGTTCATCTGGCAGTGGTTCCCCGGATTCATTGCTCAGCAGCTGGCGGTCATGCCGCTTCTGTGCTTTTTCTCGCCCAACTCGGCCACCACCCTCCAGCAGCTCGGGTCGCCCAAGTCCGGCGTCGGGCTCCTGTCGCTGTCGCTCGACTGGACCGTCAGTGGCGGCGGCAACATGTCATCCCCTTACTGGGCCGCGTGCAACGTGTTCATGTCGTACGTCATCTTCATGTGGATCCTCGTCCCGCTGTCGTGGAAGAACAACTGGTTCGGCATCCCGGACAATGTCGCGTACACGCTCAACTCGAGCAACCTGTACTCGGCCACGACCGGTGGCCGCGTGAAAGCCGGCGCGCTCGTGGACTCGGTCACGCACAAGCTCGACGAGGCCAAGTACAACGCCGTCAAGCCGCTGTACATGTCGCCCATGTTTGCCTTCTCGTACTGGGGCTCGATGGCCACGTTCTCGGCCGCGATCGGCCAGTGCGTGTTCTGGTACGGCAAGGACATTTGGCAGCGGTTCCGCGGCCTGTCGCACGCCGACGAGACCGACGTTCACTGCCAGATCATGGACAAGAACTACGCCGAGGTGCCCGACACCTGGTACTACGGTTTCTTCCTCGTGACCCTGGTCCTCACCACCGTCACGTTCATGGTCACCGAGATGAAGATGCCCTTCTACTACACGCTGCTGGCCACGTTCGTGTCGGTCATGTCGACCATCCCCATTGCCGTCATCTTGGCCACGTCCGGTGTCGGGCTGTACATGAACGTCATTTCCGAGTTTATCGTTGGTCTGCTGTCGCCCGGCGACCCCGTGCAGATGATGGCGTTCAAGACGCTCGGTGTCACCGTGTCGCTCCAGTGCCTGACCCTCCTCTCGGACTTGAAGCTCGGCCATTACCTCAAGATCAACCCGCGCCACATGTACACGACGCAGATCTTTGCGCAGCTGGTGGCGGCGGCCATGGCGCTGCTGACGTCGCGCATGTGGTTCTCGTCCGAGCTGCACCGCGAGTGGGTCCAGCAGATGGTCAAGACTGGTCCGGGGGCCGCCTGGAACGGGTACAACTACAACATCTTCTTCAACGCGTCGCTGATCTGGGGTGCGGTCGGTCCCAAGCGGTTCTTTTTCGACTCGGTGTACTCGCCCATCATCATTTCGGGCCTGATCGTTGGGTTCCTGACCCCGGCGCTGCTCAAGGGCTGCCAGTTGGTCTTTGGCGAGTCGGTGATCCCGTGGCGTCTCATCAACCCTGCACTACTGTACACGTCGGGCACCCCCACGGGCAACCAGTCGTACATGTTCACGGGTTTCGTGGTGGCCACCATCTTCCAGTTCTTTGTGTACCGCTTCGCTACGGGATGGTGGAAGCGCTACAACTACGTGCTCGCGTGCGCGTTCGACGTCGGAGCCGCCGTCACTACTCTGATTGCGACCCTGGCACTTGTTGACAATGGCATTTCGTTCCCGGACTGGCTGCTCAACACCACCGCCGAGGAGCCCGATACCACCATTTACGGATCGGCTGGCGACTACTGCAACTGGGGCGATGCTTCGATCTAAAGGTTTTTTTGTTTTTGTTTTGCATGAAGTGAATTGAAAATTTTGTTATATTGATATCGTACTGGCCAGGTATGGGACAGCTACATGCACAACCACGACAAGGCTGTCAACCGATATGGTGAGAATGGATGCGATCAGTGAGGACTGCTTCGCCTGGATACGCTCCCGGGCGTCATTTGCGAGCTAGTGCACCACCCGGACTATGGACTCGACACTGGCGGCTTCGTTCAACTACTATATGGCGCATTCAAAGTGTCGCCGCCCCATGGCTCTGCATTTGCTCAGCCTGCCTGGGCTGACTGGTCGTGGGTGGATCGTGGGTGCGATTGCCGACAACGGCAATGCCGAGGGCTACGCGCTGGAAATGAACGCCGTCATATCGAATTTCGGCGCACTGAAGGACGATCGCCTCGGGAAAATGCGGGATGATATGATGTACTCCAAGAAGAAGAAGGTGCCTACAATCCTGGCTATCCCTGCTCGTTCTTCCACGTTATTAACGTATATTTTGTAATAGAAATCGCGGACCCATACGAGCGCTTGATCGTCCCTCTGGGTGGTATCCCCTGGGTCATGGCCGTGATGCGCCATGACGACTCGGTGCTCTTCAACTTTGGCACACACCTCATGTTCCAGTTGATGGAGAAACACGTTCCAAGTTATCCAATCAATAAAACCCATTTCTTTGACTTATATAATCAATTGCTGATCAGATCCGACTGACTTGAGTTAAAAAAAAAAAACACATCTATTGAAGCATCCACAACTTAGCAGCGCGCTGCCGCACCTCCCACTCCGCCCGCATCTCCTTCTGCTCTTCTCCGCACAATTCGACTTTGAACCCAAGCGCAATCCCATCGACCGCGAGCCAGTCCAGAAACATATGAACGGCAATATCGGTAGACTTCAGGAGTCGGTCCAGGACCTTGGGTGGGAACTCGACGCGGCCAAACTCCCGCAACGCCCATTCAGAGGCTCGGATTCTCTTGGCGTGGTCCCAGTTGTCGCTGTCCTGGCACATTTGTTCCATCACTTGTGACGGAGAAATCGTGGCCCTCTTTTCGCGTGCGTGATGAACCCACCACCGCGCCTGCTCGAACTGTGCGGCGGCAAGTGCGCCACCAATGACCTTGTTCACGTCCTTCCATTTGAAATGACCGAAGAGACCAAGCTGCTTACGCCACCATTGCAAGATCGCCATGGGCTCATGCGGGTTACTGGTGACGCAGGAGCATGCGAACGACGCGATCGGGAACTCATCGAAGTACGTTCGCGGGCGGGCCAAAATCGAACGAAGTGTTTTAATGTCCACTTCTTTCCATGCGTGTTCAAAACACACAACCACATTCACGGCAATCTCCTTGCCATGCGCGTCGTTGTACTTGGATATCCATGCCAGCACTTGCGCATTGGCAGTTCCAACCGGTCCTTGAAAGTCGATCGCGATACTCGTGCCAGGGTAACGCAGGGGCAAGTCGCAAATCTCCTGCAAGTCGTCGCACGTATCCCCGGGCGTAAATTCCCATTCAAAGACCGGCACCACCCCATGAGTGGTACGTGCAAGCTCGATCCACCAGGTCGGGACCGTGTGCAATGTCGCATGCGATACGGTGATGCGATCCGGTGCAACAAACACCAGCCCATTCTCTTGCTGCGACGCATTCCATACCCAGTCCAGCGTATCGACTCGGCCCACGGCACTCGCATGTCCCAGCACCGCATCCACCATCGGAAACGCAAACTCCTGCTTTAAGTGCCGGTCCAGCCACCAGTCAAGCACGCGCGCGTCAAACATCCTCGCGTTCGACAAGATCGACTGATCGCACTCGTCGGGCGCCATGTTATGTGACTTGAAGTGCCCCTTATCCACCAGCTCGCCCCACACCGCAAGTGTTTCGTGTAACCCGCGCTCGCCCAGTAACGTCAGCTCGTTTTCCAGCAGCTCGCATGCTTCTACGGCCGAGGAGCGCGAGCTGTTGGATGGAGCGCACCTGCCAATGAGCGAGAGTCCGTCAACGGTCGCGCGGCGGTGCCACCACCGGCACTGGTCCAAGTGGTCCGGGTGCGGCGCCCCTGGGTCCCCGGTGACAGACTCGTACATGCGCGCGGTGAACGCCAGTGACACTGCCTCGTAGAACATGAACGGCATCGCGTGGTGCCCTACGTGCTTGTGCCACCACCAGTCCAGGACGTCGACTGTCAGCGCGTTGTCCACTGCATCCGTCGTGTACGGGAACTCCTTGGCGCCGCTGTCACCGCTGCAGTGGTGCTGCCATACGCGATCCAAGGCCGCCACTCCGCACCCCGAGGCGGCGTCCACGACTCGAGCCGACAGAGCGTACGGAATGTGCCCTCGCTCGGCCTCGGTACAGATCCAGTCCAAAATATCATCGCCACAGCCATTCTTAAGTGCGGCACTGACCATGGCGTCCAAGTCCCAGTCGAGTTCAGCGAGCGTAAAGTATCGCAGCCACGCGTGCAAGACGGCGAGCGGCGGGCAAGTGTGGCGGTGACGGCAAATGCCCGGCACTGGCGCAGCAGCTTGCGCACGAACCGAGGGGACGGTGGTGGGGCGACCATCAGGTACGCGTGCCATTGGTCAATGTAATCGTGCTGTGAGGTTTGGCTGCCGATCGCGTGGCATAGGATCCGGTCGAGGACGAGGTTGGGGAGCTCTACCATTTTACTTTTCTATTAAATTGCAAAGAGGAATGCAGGCCGCCCGTCGTCCAACGCCGTATAAAACGATCCAAAATATGTAATTGAAATCAAATCAAGTACTCCCAGCAACCGCCAACCGCTTCAAGTGGTCCATAAACACCTGCAACGACACGTCATCGGTGAAAATCGCCTGACCCTGCGACGCGCCGCCCCCCGCCCCCGGCGCGCCCGTCCCGTACGCCGGCGCCGACCCATTCGGGTTCGTGTAGGTGGTCGACGGGTTGAGCTTGGACAACAAGAACCGTGCCTGCGACGAGTTTTGCTCGCAATCAATGTACCGCGGCACCGGGAACCGGTCGGCGAGCAGTGCACGGGCGTCGGCGACGGGCGCCTCGAGCAGCGACTTGAAGTTGGCGTACTCGGGTTTCTCTTGGTAATTGGCGGCGCGCCATTCGGCGATGGTGGCGCCATGGTGAATGAGAATGTAAAAGTACGCGTCCAGAAGCAAGATCACGTCGGGTTTCACCGACACCGAGTCCAGGAGCACGGGCTGCGGGTCGCCGTTGAACGAGTACGACATGAGCGGCGGCTGCATCATGATCAGCGTGTTGTTGCAGTCGGCGGCGTTGAACACGTGCCGGTAGTACGCCGTCTCGTCGGGCGAGTTGTTGAACACCGTGAGGAACTGCGACCGCCGCAGGTGGAACATGAACTGCGGGTAGATCGAGAAGTTGTCGGCCAGCGCAAAGCTGTTGGGATCGTCCTTGCGGTACTGCGCGAACCGCGAGCACAGCCGAATGAGCATGCGGTCGAGCCACCGCAGCACGTCGGGCGCATCGTCAATCTCGGCCTTGAACACCGCAATCCGCGCCATCAGCACCGCGGCGGCCTCCTGGTCAAACGACGCGGCGATATCGGGCGCCGACCCGTCAACAATGTGCCGCGCGACCGTCGTAACACGAAGCCGCATCTGGCCCGAACTGTGCTGGTAGTGGGTCACAAACTGCACGAGGCCACGAGCACCGGGCGCAACGGTCGTGGGCTGCGCGTTGGCCAGCTCAAAGTACACGGCGGCCGAAGTCTGGGGCGAAATGGCCGCAAACCGCCACGCCGACGTCCCTCCAATTCCGATCTCGGTCTCGGAAACGTGCGCGCCTTTACGCTGCAGCGACACCGCGTCGCCAATCAGCCCGCCGACCTTGAGTTCCTTGGACACCACCACTTCCAGGGTAGCGTTGAACGCCATGGCCAGCTCGCCGGTCTCGGGGTCGCGGCTAAACATCTTGATGAACGACTGCTTGAAGATATGCGTGGTGAACGAGTCGGCGAGCACCATCATGCCCGCGGTCTTTCCGGCCAAGTGCCGCATCTCGTGCAGGCCAACCTGGTCGTACGATCCGACAAACATGTCGACCGCGTGCGCGTTGGCGGACGCGCGTTCGGCCAGCGCCTCGTAGTACTTGTACGCGCGCTTGTGGTACTTGGCGTTATCCTTTTCAATGTCGTGGTGCGACCGGATCGGGTCCTTGAGTTCGGTGGACACCACCATTCCGGGGCCTTCGGTGCATGCGCCGCCCAGGAACATCATGATGCGCGCGCCCGTGTTGGGGAACGACGCCTACAATTTTTTTTTTTATTTATGTTAGTTTTGAGCAAAACCTAAATACAATAAAATGATGGAAAAATACCTCGAGAAGCGTAACAGCCACGGCCGATGCGACGCCCGTGCACCGCGCCGCGCGCTTCTCCGCACCCACGGGCCACGGGTCGCGCTGCAAGTTCTCGATGATGGTGGTGAGCGTGAACTCGCACTGGCCCAGCGGCAGCAGGAACCGCATGGCACGGTTGCCCGCGCCACCGGGAGGCAAGGGGGCGTTAGCGCCACCGGTGGTGGTGGATGCGCCGGGAGCAGCGCCCAGGCCCAGCATGTCGGTGATCTGCTTGGCGGCGTACTCTTTGGCGCCGCGGAACACGTATGCCTTGTTGCACTGTTCCGACGCGAGCTCGTGCACTTGGACCTGTGGGACATGTGCCAGTAAGGGCAGCGAGGAGCGGGAGGAGCGACAGCATCGTGTCAGTGATTTTCTTGATGGATCGGCGGCCTAAATAGAGTAAATGATCCCTCACAACAACAGGATCAAAAGAAAGAAAAAAAAGGAAGGAAAACGCGTATTTATGTACCATGGTGCCAAAGGTGATCAGGCCAACCAGTGCATGGGGCGGGATCACGGCCAGCGCCGCCAGTAGCGTGTTCTTGAGGGCGGTCAGGTCGGCGTCGTCGAGGCAAGTGTCAATGACAAACAGAAACACGGGCGGGGTGGAGGCGCCGCGCGAGAGCACATACTCGACGGTGGTGGCGGTCGGGTGCAGTTCCAGGGGCATGTTCTGCGGGTTGAGGTCGTGGTAGTGCGGCGGGAACTGGTTGCGCTGCAAGCAGAACGGGCAGACCCAGAGCTTGGCGCGGGGATCGATTTGGCTTCATAAATTTAAACATTATTATGAGTATACACGGTATATAATAGCATAATGGCATACCAGTAAGGGTTGAGCACGCCCTTGCATGGCGGCCGGCACACCACGGGCTCGTAGTTGACGGGCTGGAACCCGGGGCGGTGCTTGAGCGGCGTGTACAGCGCGGCCACGGGGACCACCATGCGGGCGGCGTCGACGCGCGACGACGGCCACACGTTCCACGAGAGGCGCAGGCCCTCGGTGTCTTCGACCTGTTCAAAATGGGACATTTTCTTTTAATCTTAAAGATCGATCGCTTCCTTTTCTTTCGCGTCTCGACAAGAAAACCGTGAATAAAATGGGCGTCGGTCGGTCGCTTTAGGAGAGATAGAGAAAGGTTGTGTGTTGACGACGCCAGCGTGGCGTGTGACCCCAAAAAACCTCAACGCAACGCGATCGGCCAAAACTTACCTCACAGGCCACCACGTCCACCATGACCTTACAGACGGACGTGTCATTGTTGGCCGCGGCCGTGTCCGATCGTCTGCCCAAGGCGGTGGCAGTGGTGTGGCATAATAACAGGCAACAACAACCATACAACCATCACGTGCCTCCCTTCGATTAAGCAGAACCCATAATGGCACCACCGCCACCACCGCCGGCGCCGCGCATTCCGTGGCTCCCACTGGCCGCTGCCCTGTCGTCCGTGTCGTTTACCCTGTCGACAACCGTCATGTCCGCGTCCGTGTCGCGGCTGCTGACCCTGATCCCGCCGGTGCTCCGTCCCCTGCGCCTTCTGTCGACTGTATCGACTGTATCAATGACACCAAAGGCACCATTAATGTTTGGAGGACTGCCATGGGTCCGACGCCTTTTGCCACTGGCACCGGTGCCCATGCCCCTCGCCCGGCGCAGCTTCCATACCACTGCTACATCAACTGCACGAACGACGATGCGTTCCGCGGTCCGCCCTCCGCCACCACCCCACCCAGTCGCCCCGCGCCGCCCGCTGATCCCGCCCCTGCACTCTCGGCTCATGTCCACCACGGTCCCGCCGAGCCCACCGTCCTTACGCTCGTTTATGCGCGTCCTGCGGTGGCGGCTACGCTACTTGGTGCGTCGCAACACCCACCGTCCCTGGACATTGGACGAGTTGCTGGCGGCCGCCTCGTGGCTGTTTGTCGGCAACGCGCTGTTTATTTTGGCGGGGACCACCACGGCGGTCTCGCTGGCCTTACTGGTGGCCAGCTCGGTCAACATGGACGCGGCGGTGGCTTACGCGGTCGGATGGTACCTGACGCGGGCCACGGGCGCGACAGTGATTGTGGGTGACGCGATTGTGCCCAACTGGCGGCAGGGCCGGATTGAGCTCAGGAACGTGTCGGTGCGGCGCATGTACGCGCTCGACGAGTCGATGCTGGATAACCACGACTACTATGGCCGCGAGGACGATGTTGATGAGGAGGAGGACGATATGTCTCCGTACCGTGGGGCCCGCAGCGCCTCTGGATCATTGTCCCTTGTCACCACTCAACCATCGCCTCTACAACGGCCCCTGACCCGCGACGAAAACAACTTCACCAAGTTCGACATCAAGCTGGCGTCCGTGTCGGTGACGCTGGACCTGGTCCGGTGGCTCGACGGCAACGGCATTGTCAAGTCCATGATTGTGCGCGGCGTACGTGGAATCATTGACCGCCGCGACGTGTTCTGGGACGACGCCGCGCTGGATGCCCCGCCCCCCGTCATCCGCGGCCACCGTGCCGGCGACTTTGAAATGGACGACGTGACGATCGACGACCTGTGCTTGACGGTGTACAACCCGAACTTCCGGCCGTACTCGGTCAGCGTGTTCCAGGCCGAGCTGCCCAAGCTAAGGAAACAGTGGCTGTTTTACGATATCTTGGGCGCCGTCGGGCTCACGGGCATGTTTGACAATTGCTTGTTTTCGGTGCACGCGCCGCAGATCGGGAGCGATGTCGAGAGCGATCCGCGCGGGCTGACGCGGCGGGTGGTATGTTGTCATTTCACTTTGTAGCATTACGAAATGAAGCTGACATTATATGCAAAATGTACCAGTCCCGACTCAAGATTGACGGCGTGCCCATCGACCACTTAAACTACGGCACCCGCGGCCCGTTCGGGTGGATCACGCACGGCACCGTGGACGTGACGGCCCTGATTCGGATTCCGCGCGCGCGCCGCCCGCAGGACGTGGACGAGCTGCTGGCCACGCTGATGACCGAGCTGCGGGCATCGGCGCTCGACCGGCTGTCGGAAGCCACCGACGGCGCGATCGACGGCGACGGGCACGTCGATTTGGCCCGACTGCCGGCCAAAGTCCAGCAGGTGCTCAAGGATGTGCCCGTGCCGGTGTTGAGGGGGATGCTGGCGCGTGCGCGCGACCATCAGGCGTGTGTGACCGCAGATGCTCCTGCTACTGTTCCGGCTCCAGCAGCAGCGGTTACAACACCACCATTGGACCCATCATTGGCAGCAGCACCGACTCTGGCCGACCTCGCCCGGTCCGCGACCGAACCGGTACTGGAAATGGACTTGGACTTGCGCTTCAACAACTTCCGCGCCGCCGCCCCGTTACTTCCTGACGACGAGTCGCTGACGTACATGCAGCACGCGGCCATGGCCCGCCCGCTGGTGGCCTACTTGAACGCGCAACGCCGTACTGCGGTGCTTCTGCGAGCGGGGGTGGCGATCCCCGTCTCCCAGTTTGACGGGTGCTGGACAATGTACCAGGCGGGCGTGCCCGACGCGATTGCGGCCGCGGTCGGGCGCGCCATGTGGGCGGCGTTTGTCGATGACGCTGACCGGGCTCGTCGGCTCAGGTCCAAAGTCGGGCTGTGGGGGGTTAGGACGGCCGCGGAACAGGTCGCGTCGGTGTGGCAGTACGTGGCCGGGCGGAGAGGGTGGACGGACTGGGTGCAGGATACGCTGAGAGCTAAAGTCGCGGCGACGGTGCAGAGCCCGGTGTGGAATGGGGGCGAGGAGGTGGTGCTGGCGATATGATTTCTTTCTCTTTGCCTTTTGCCAACCGAATTAAACATCGTGATATACATGTCGATTGTCCGCCGGCCAAACCCGAACGCGGCGACGGCGACGGCCACGGCAGCGACCGCGTCGCCGTCCCCGGCGCCGTCGCCCGCCCAAGGCACGCCGCCCTGGATGCCAGCCCCAACCCCACCGCACCGACCCACGATCACGTCCACCACTGCCACTGGTGATAGCGGTGGCGGCGGCGGCAACAGCGTCCATGGAAATGGCACTACTGTCAATTCCAGCACCGTCGTGACCGCCGAGTACCTCGTCCGCCTTCACGCGGCGCTCGACGCGCGCCTGGCCCCACTGAAAACCACGGTGTTTGCGCAGGCGTACCTGTACGACGCGACGCAGTCCCCGCCGTGCGCGCGGTGGCCTTCCACCGAGTACTACGCGCACAACTGGGACGCGGCCGACCGGCACTTGGTCGGGGTGCCGCGCACCGACGGGTGGACGTTTACCCCGCCGCCGATCGGGTGGGACCGCGAGTTGGGGCTGGTGTATGTGGCCAAGAATCTTATTGGTAATGGTAAAAGTGGGTGGTGGGAGGACGGGTCGAATTACCGCGGGGAGGACATGTCGGCCGTGGGCAAGTACTCTGGCGGGCTGCTGCGTGCGTTATTATACCTTTGCCATGGCCGATCCATGTAACTGACTCGAAAAAGGATGTGTGCATATGGATATGGACCTGTGTAGGCCTGGACGAGCGGTTCGAGCGCCGGTTTGGGGACGCTGACCCGCCGACGGGGCCCAATGTGGACCCGACGTACTGGGCGCCGCCCGGGACTGCAGGAGCAGCGATGGCTCGGAATCCATCCTCGGCAGCGGCAGCACCTGTAGCAGCAGCAGCACCTCCATTACCGCCACCGGTGCTCCTCTCTCCACCCCGCATCTCACGCGCGCGCGCCCTGGCCCTGTGCGAGTCTCTGGCCCGGTTCCGGCTTCCCGACCTTGCCCCACCGGTCCCACCGCTCGCACCACCGCAGACCGCTGCCGTGACCACGGATCCGTCATCGCGGCCGATCCGCGCACGCGACCTCGTGGTATCTGCAGCACCGGTTGGGTGGACGGCGCCGTGTGCCGTGTCGCTGCGGCTGCCCGAGGGGTTTGATTGGATGCGGGACGTGGTGGTTGGTACCAGTAGCAGTGCGGTGACGGAGGAGACGACGGTCTCGGTCAAGTCGGCTGCGTCGGGGGTGGCGACGGACCGGCCGGTGTCGGTCCGCAACCGCCACCGCGAGGGTGGTGCCGACGCCACCGATGGCGCTCGACCTTCGTCTCGAACTGCCAACGCCGCCGACCGGTGGTCACGGTCGCGGTCGCGGTCCCGGTCGCGCGACTGGCAACAATCTTCAAAGCGGACTGCTGCTGTCGGAGGGTCGTCTCGCGACCAGCGCGATCGCGGCGGCGCCCCCGGAACCACCTCTGCATCCTCGCGGGCAGCAGCCCCTCGCCGCGGCCGATCGCGGTCTCTCTCTCGGTCGCGGTCACGATCCCGATCCCCACATCGGTCGTCGTGGCGCCACTCCAGCGACCGAACCCGCCGCCAGCACTACTCCTCATCGCGGCAACCGCCGCAGCAACCGCAAGGACAAAGCCGGCGCCGGCGCCGCCGTAGTCGCACCAGTAGTAGCAGCAGCTCGGGCACCGAAAGCAGCAGCGATGGCGGCAACCGGCGGTCCGTCAGCCGGTCCCGCAGCCGGTCGTGGTCGCGCGGACGGAGCAGGAGCAGTGCCACTACCGCCGCCACAGCCGCGGCAGATGACCGGGTGCGGGACCGCGGCGGCGGCGGCGCGGGGTTGCCGCCGATGCCGGGGGGCGCGCGGCCGACGCGGGGTGCCGTGGACCCCAGTATTGGCAGCAGTGCTGTCGGTGGTGGCGACCCAGTGCGCCGCCCGTACCCGGGTTCGGTCTCGGGTGCTACCGGCCATGGAAGGTCTCCCGCGGCGCTGCCGATGTACCCTCTCTCATCACCGCCGCCACCTCCACCACCAGTAGTAGCGGCGTACGCGGGCGTTGGGCCATCCGCTAATGTAGCCGCATGGGCGGTCGGCGTGGACGCGGCGGTAGTGGGGCCGTTGGGGGGTGTTGATCGATCGCTTCACTTGGCAGCAGCCGCAGCAGCAGCGGCGATGGGAAGTGGTGGCGGAGGTGGGTCGCGGCGGCGGTACCGCGCTCCCGACGACCCGCCATCGTCGCCCGAGTCCGGACAAGTCACCCCTTCTTAACCAAAACCAAAAGAGCCTTTTGCATCCCCTCTATTTCATTTCAATCGATCGGCAAGCGCGCGTGCAAGATTCCGCTCAAACCCCTTCTTGATCGCGTCCCATGCTAGAACATTCGCGTCCATCGCCGCCCTTGCAACGGGCACATCGAACTCGAACGAGGGACCAAACGCATCGGCCCCGTCCCAGTCAGTTGGGACCCCATCACTGAGCCCGAGATCCAGTGGGATTCCGAGGTGCTCGAACAAGTGGGCGGTGGATAAAGGGGTCCCGACGGACAAGTTGATTTCGGCGAGCGGAGGGAGAAGATAAGGCAGTGCACAGGGACGTTTCGTGAGGTTCCCGGCGAGCGCGGTCACTTGAGCCCATACCCGCGCGGTGTTGGCGTGGTTGTACCCGCCTAGATCATATCGTCAGCCAGACTGCCTCCCATGGGAACGAAGATGGAAATGGGGTACCTCCACCAAGCACCACCAAGTTCGTCACGGGCCACACCGCGCGTATCAGCGCCACCGAGTGCACGATCGCGCGCGTCGAGCAGTTCCATGCACCCATGGCTTTCGGGTCCCCCGCTAATCCGTCGGCGCCCGCTTGAACTACGACCAATCGCGGTTGCTCACTGTCATTGCTGTGCATCTGTAAACCGGTCAGGACCATCGACACCGCGGCAATCACCGTGGTATCGGACGCCCCACGCGCCAGCGGAATATCGATGGCACGCGTTGGTGTTTCGTCTCCAGGCCACTCGAACGCATCGATGATTGCATCGGTCCCGGTGCCGGGGTAAAACCCGGGCGATGCGTGGTGGATCGAGACCGCCAACACATCCCCATCCGACATTTCAAGCACTGCGTCTTCAACGCCGTCGCCATGATGCACGTCCAAGTCCAAGTACACGATTCTTGGCATCAATCTTCGCCCCGGGAGATGATCTGATATGGAGAGCATGGAGATCGCACAGTGGAGACCGATCGCCACGTCGTTGGCGTAGCAGAACCCGCCCGCCGCGCTTGATTTGGCATGGTGCCGGCCACCGTCCCAGTGCAGCGCGATTCGCGGCGTGTCACGGGTGGATAGTGCGAACTGGATCGCGGATAACGTGCCGCCGACCGACAAGAGGACGTGTGGGATCAGGCCCTTGAAGGTTGGGCAGTCCTACATACACTTTTAAATGAGAGATGTTTGGGAGGGGGCCAAGGGCATGTCACGTACATCTTCTAGACCGGCGGCGTGCAAATAAGTTGCGGGGACGTCCTGTTCCTTTGCGAACGCGTTGAGAATGGCTACCAAGACATTAGTGAGTCCGTCGCTTTTAAACACGATAAAAATCAGTGGGTGACCTTACTCAGGTACCGGGCTGAGTGAAATACGCCAAGCTGGTCGGCGGTTGCTGGCTGAGGTCGAAGAATACTGTTGCAATATGCTTTAGCTGTCCGAGAATAAAGAATAAAAGAATGAATGAGGATCGAGGAGTACCGACATGGCAGATGGGCGGTTCTTGATGATCCCGAGCGCGTCAATCAGGCCGTGGACCAGGGAGGACTGGTACGTGTTACGTGTTGTTAGTCAACAGTCCATAACCTGAAGAATAACAAAAAAGTACCCGGCCAAGGTTGGAAGGCAAGCGGTCGTGTACCGCCGATGCCGCGGGCGAGTACACGAGCGCCAGTGTTGCCGAGTTGTCGTCGTCGTTGTCGTCGGCCATCCTCGATCAAGAGTGGGACGCGCACGGCTGCGCACTAAAACCGGTTTTGGAGATGGAATTCCAAGCTGGCCTGCTTGCGCCTCTTTTTTCTCTTTCGCGTTTAACAAAACTAAACAAAAATGGCCGACCACGACGACGACTACGAATTCGAGCCCTCGCTGCGCAACGTTCTCGAGCAGGAATCGCTGAAATGGATCTTTGTTGGCGGGAAGGGGGGCGTGGGCAAGACCACCAACTCGTGCTCGCTGGCGGTGCAGCTGTCCAAGTGCCGCGAGTCGGTGCTGCTGATTTCGACCGACCCGGCCCACAACCTGTCGGACGCGTTTGGCCAAAAGTTTGGCCGCGACCCGACGCTCATCCAGGGGTTCCCGAACCTTTACGCCATGGAAATCGATCCCAACGCCAGTATTCAGGAGATGATGGACCAGAGTATTATTTTGACCATTCGTTGACGTGTGGCGATATATTTTATTAACACCACTAATTGTATAGACGAGGACGGAGGCGCCATGAACGGCATGATGCAGGACCTGGCGTTCGCGATTCCGGGCGTGGACGAGGCCATGGGGTTCGCCGAGGTCATGAAGCTGGTCAAGTCCATGGACTACTCGGTGATTGTGTTTGACACCGCCCCCACCGGTCACACGCTGCGGTTCCTGTCGTTCCCGGCAGTCCTGGAAAAGGCGCTGGCCAAGATCTCGCAGTTCTCGGGCAAGTTTGCGCCCATGATTGCCCAAATGTCCGGCCTCATGGGCATGGGTAACGCGTCGGCCGACGACATGTTTGGCAAACTCGAGGGCATGCGCGAGATCATTACCGAGGTGAACAAGCAGTTCCAGGATCCGGTATATTTTTGTTTTCTATATATATATATATATTTACGTGTACACTCAAATGGATTTAATACTATAGGACAAGACCACGTTTATCTGCGTGTGCATCAGCGAGTTCCTGTCGCTGTACGAGACCGAGCGCATGATCCAGGAACTCACGTCGTACAAGATCGACACCCACAACATCATTGTCAACCAGCTGCTGTACCCAAAGACCGATTCCACCTGCGAGCACTGCACGGTGCGGCACAAGATGCAGCAAAAGTACCTGGAGCAGATCCACGAGCTGTACGCCGACTTCCACGTGGTCAAGCTGCCATTGCTCACCAAGGAGGTCCGTGGGGCCAAGGAGATTGAGGAGTTTTCAAAGAAGCTGGTGGTGCCGTACGTGGCCGATCTCTAAAGGTTTAAAGGTGAAAATGGATGGGTTTTTCTCTTTCATTTTTTTTAGGGAACAGAGATGGCAACCAAGCGACCACTGGCCGACCTGATTGACAATAACAACAGTACTGGAGTGATTACTGGAGTGATGGGAGTCGACGGCCAGCTCTCGCGCCCGGCCAAATTGGCCCGCACAGACCCAAGTAACATTCCCAATGGACAACCGGATATCAGCATGTACCTGGACCGCATAGCCGTGTTGGAATCAGCGCTGGCGGCGACAAAGCACGAGCTGCGCGACGCAAGGCGCGAGATCCGGCACCTCGCCGAGGCCGCGGCGACCGCCAACCCGCAGCTGTACTCGACGCGGGTGATGGCTGCGTGGCTCGACGCCGACGTGGTCCCGATCGAAAAATACTTGGCCCGCCAGGCCTCTTCTGTTGTTGCTCCTGCTCCTGCTCATGCTGGTACTCTTGGTGCTGGACTCCCGCCGCTTCCACCTCCACCTCCGCCACCGCCGTTGCCGCTCCCTAAAACAGCAACGCTGTCTGTATCCGCGTTGCCGGGATCGCCCGTAGTCAGTGGCGGTAGCGATGGTAGTGCTACGGCAGCAGTCAAGCACGAGCCCGGGTCGCGCAAGTCCAAGGCTCCTCCTGCTACTGCTGGATCCACCGCCCCCAATGCAGCGCGCATGGACTCCCCAGGGGCGCGAGCGGGCGGAACAGCGCCAGCAAGAGCGTCCGTGGTGGCCATGCCGTCCGATATCGAGTACACGACGTCGGGAATCCCCGCCCGGTTCCCGGTGCAAGTCGACGACGTGTCGATCGTGCACTTGGGCCGGATCATGCTGGACTCGCGGTGGTCGGTCGACGGCGTGTGTTTTCCCAACGGGTACCAATGCAAGCGGTACATACATACGTTCTTTAACTCGTTATGAGGGCAATGCACTGATGTACCCAACAACAGCGAATGGCCGTCGGCCGTCCACCCCGGGACCCACACGACCTACACGTGCGCGGTCCAACCAACGCGCGCCACCACCCGCCCGGCGCCCGTGTTCTCCATCACCGCCGCCGACGACCCCGACCACCCGTACGAGGCGTCGCATCCGACCGACGCGTTAGCGGTTTTGCGCGCCACGATCGCCGCTGCTGCCGCTAACCCGCTTCCGCAGTCGTCGTCGCCCACCAACGACACCGAGGCGGTGGCGGCGGTGGCGGCAGCGGCGGCGGCTGTCGGGGCGGCGGCCGTGGGCGCAGCGTCTGTTCTGCCGGGCATCACTGACGGGGCCGCGTTCTTTGCGCTCGCGCACCCGGTGGTGTTGGCGTGGTTGCAGAGGTTGCCGAGCGCCGAGAAAATCAAGTGGGCGCGGTACTTTGTTGCTGATCCGTCCACTCCTGCTGTTGGTGGCAATGGCATTGGAGGTGGTGGTGGTGGTGGTGGTGCAGGTACGCCTGGTCGGAGCTGGCCGTCGGCTGCGGCCGCGATGGCTCCGGCTCCGGCCGCCGCGGCGGTGGTTCCTGCGGTTCCGAGTGCGGGCAATGCAGCTCTCCTGTCCGGATCCGTGCCGCCCGCCGCACCGTCGTCGACAGTGTCGTCCCGCCGTGGGTCAATCGCCTCCGCCACGTTGGCGTCGTGGAGAGTGACACGGAGGTCCGGTGGCCCAGCTGACGACGGCGATCGCACGGCCGTAAACGGTGACGACGGTGATGTAGACGATGCAGGCGATCGGACCGAGGAAGAAGACATTGATATTGACACGGCCAGCGGGTCCACGACCATGATGATGGACGTGGACGATTAACCTTCAAAAAAAAACGGTCCATTCTATTTCATTGTGTGTGAAGAGTCACTCCTTCGCTGAAAACCTTACCGCTCGCGGCCCGTCCCTTCGCCCCACCTGCTTACCCACTTGCCGTTGTAGGTGATGTTGGCTCATTATGGCTTCACTGGACTCTCCTGCTGCAGTTCCTCCGGGCCCGGGTCCGGGTCCGGATCCATGGGTTGTGGTCGTGAGCGCGCTGCCGGGAACAGACTGGATCACGCTCTCGTTGATGGTGGCCGAGTGTCCCGCGGCGCCGCCGCTGCCGCCGGCCGACGAACTGAACCGCGGCTTGTGTTGCATGATCCGGGTGACTTGGTCGAGAAAGTAGGAGAACAGGCGCATGCGGAACGATTCTGATCTGGATCAAGTGCTGTAATGGTGAGGACAGTGCATTTCTGCAAGTTAAGCAAGGAAAGATCATAGCGTACAAGTATATGCTGCACCAGTACGGGTCGAAATCACTATTCACATTGAAAGACTCGGTTGTGTGAGAAAACTCGATCATACAACAACAACAACATCAACAACAAACAACAAGCAGAAACATACCCAAGCGCCAGGATCAACGTATTACTCACAATCGTCGCACATATCTCCAGTCCCAAGTTCAGCATAGTTTCCCGGATCAGTGTCCTTAACTCAGCCGAAACCGCTCCTCGTGACTGCGGCGCTTTAACTGAAAGCAGGAGCCGCATAAACTCGACCGAGAGGGCGCAGCTGACGAGGCCGTCGTAAATGGACCATGCTTTCGGTTTTTAGGGCCCAGAAATGAAAAAGTAAGACTTGGTATTTGAAAAAGGAGCATGAGGTAACAAACACATACAACTAAACCACTTGTCGCCCAAAACAGTGTACGACGTATCTCCCGTCGCGTACTGCATGTGATACGACCACAGATAGTACACGGTGTTGCCCAAGTTGCTCGCGATGCTGAGTGCAGAGAATGCGCATAGGATCTTGGCGCGGATCGGCGCCCGGCGAGCGGCAAACGACCAGTACCTAATTCCCATCCCAAGCTGAATACTCTGCATCGCGTAACGACTGCACCCTTGGCCCAAAAAATCAAAACGAACCGAGTACCATTCACAAACTGCATCCCACTATTCGCGAAAAACGCGGCAATCAATGACCCGTACCCGACCCACAACTGCGAGTACAGTGCGCTGGCCAGTTCTGGTGTTGGAGGCGCTCCATCATCATTTGGTCCCGGATCTGCCGCGTCATTCACAAACGAGTAGTAAAAGAGCTGCAATGAAAAGTCAAAGATATGGGCCGTGGCCGCAACCGCCATGACCGCGTACAGCATCATTCCTCGGTGCGAGTGGTACATGCGCAAGCTGCGGTACGTAGTGAACGAGTCGACGACGACGATCAGGGCCATGGTCGCGGAGGGGGCCGACCATTGGAAAGTTCCCTGTACACATAATTGGTGTGTGAGTTGTTTCGATCCACTCTCTCGCTTCTCCTGAGTCGATCCTTAAGTTTCATATAAAAAATGATTTTGAAGAAAATGCACACATTCGTAAAAGTCCGGGCGGTGTCAATATCGCTGTTCATATTGCTGCTGATTCGTTGTCATGGGAGATTAACGGAGGGAATAAAATTATCAAATGATTATCATTTCTACTATTCGTTGCCAGACGATTGTAAGGGACCAGCCACCACTGCCGCCGCCGCCTCCACGGGCGGCGCCACGAGCCCAAATATCTCAAACAGTTCCTTCACTTGCCGCTTGGTCACCATCTTTGCGCAAATGGCGTCAAAGCAACCCGCCGACACCAGCGATCCGGGATCGTAACCCGTGACAGCAACGATCGGGGTCTGTTTGTTGATGCCCGAGGCGCGGATCATGCGCGCGGCATTCTCTCCATCCACTATAACACAATTCAAAGAGTGAGGCAAACTTTAAAAAAAACCCGCAAAAAAAACCAGGAAAACGTACACTGCGGCATTGCCGAATCCAAGAAAATAATATCGAACGGCTGCTGCGCGGCCAACCGACACGCGTCGACGCCGTTGTACACGACGCATACGGTGGCTCCCAGCCTTCTCACAATCGTTTCCAGTACCTTGACCGCGATCGGGTTATCGTCCGCGATCAGCGCACACAGCCCATGGGCGCTGCTCCGGCGACGACTCGGTCCGCCGCCTACCGCCGCGGCCGCCGCGCGCGCGGTCGCAAACAGTCCGCTGCTGCCGTTTCGAGCCAACACCAGGGTCGCTGACGGCGTCGACGGAGACGCGGCGGGGGACGAGTCCATGGCGGCCGACGACGAAGTTGCCACGGACCGCCGCGAAGCGCTCAGTGCGCGGCTGAGGAGCGGAGACGTGGGCGCCGAGTCGATTTCACGCGGAATCGCGAGCGGCGATGGAGCCGAGCCGCCGCCACTGCTGGGGCCGCTAGAGCTGGGGCCGCCAGAGATACCGCCGATCGAGCTGCTTCGGCTGGTGGAAGAGGCTGGGCTAGTAAGTGGGACGGACACGGGGGACCCCGTGATCCCGAGCCCCGGTCGCAATGGCGTGCCCTGGAATATATGGCCCGCACTACTACCGGCGTCAAACGATGATGAAGATCTATGGCCCAAATGCTGCTGCTGCTGCTCGGCCGCCCCACCGATCCGCGGCGCAAACAGCGCCGGATCGTGCATCTCGAACGACGACAATGGCGCGGTTTCCGGGTAATCGCCCACCATATCTGCCGCGCGCGCGCCCATGGGCAGCGACATGAATCCTTCCGAGTCCGACGACATGCCATCGGCCGCGCTCGCGTACGTCGGGAGGGACGGAGGAACAACCACGCCCCGGCCCATCCCCTGGGACGACGAGTTGGATGACAGGGACATGGTTCGTCGGCGCCCGCTCTCAAACACTTGGCGCTGGAGCGACGGCAACGCACCTGATACGCCACTACTACTTCCAATCCCACCTCCTATAATGGGAGACCCCAACCCGGGGGACATGCCAGCTCCTTGGCTGGCCGAAAGCGGCATGGGCGACGGGAACAGTGGCCGGGGCGGAGACTGGCCCATAAACCGGCCCGTCGTGGGTGTTGCTGGCATAGAAGGCTGCTGTGCGGGCGGTTGCGGTTGCGGTTGCGGTTGCGATTGCGGTTGCGGTTGCGGTTGCGGTTGCGGCGGCGGCAGTGGCAAAAAGCTCCCACGCGGTGCACCCAGGTTTATCGGCAACATGGGTTCGTCTACCGTCGGCGGAAGCTCGGTCATGTCTACCATCGGGGATGCCGTCAGCTGGTGGCTCGGTAGCGCCGGAATCGATCCATGGGCCGCGAGGGGCGAGGTGATGGGCGGCGCGCGAGGAGCGGCCGACGACGACGACGATCGCGAGCGCGGGCGGACGCCGCGGGGAGGCGGCATTTGCGTTTGCGGGATCTGCGGCATCGGCGGCGGTGGGGGTAGCTGCAGTTGCTGTGGGAGCGACGACATGGACGATGCGGGCGACGACAGAATCGACAGACTCCCACCAATCGATTTTGTGCGCTCGCCCCGCAACCGCACCATGACCGACTGGTTGGCTTCCTCGAGCCACTTGACGTTGCGGTACGAAATGGCGCCAAAGTCGGACGGAGAGAGCTCGCCCGAGGGAGACTCGCTCACATGCCCACTGCCCGTGTCGGGATCCCTTCCCCGGCGGCTGCGCGAAAGCGAGTCAGTTCCCGACCCACTCCTGGCGATCGAAGCGAGCGACCCGCTCATACCACCGCCGATCGCCGTCGACGACGACAGCTGCTGGGCTGTCGGCGTGACCAGCGGCCGAAACAAGTCCTCGATGTTGACCATTTCGGCGCCGCGCGCGTCAAAGTACTCGGTGTCTTCGCTGTTGGACGGGTTCGGGATGAACCGGGGTATCTGGGAGAGCAGCGTATCCCACTCAATGTCCTTGAAGAACGGGTGCGCCATGACCTGTTCTGCGCCGTGGGCGCCCAGCCGCGCGTCCGGGTCCGGGTTGAGCAGCTTGTCAATCAAGTCGCGCGCCTCGGGTGAAACGTCCGGGTCCATTTCCTCCGAGAGCTCCAGCCGGTGCGAGACAATGTTTTCAAACACGTCCTCGATCGAGTCGCCATGGAACGGCGGGACCCCGTAAATGAACTCGTACAGGATGACGCCCAGCGCCCACCAGTCGACGGCGGCATCGTCCTCCTGGCCAATGCCCAAAATGCTCTCGGGCGCAAGGTAGTCGGGCGTGCCAACAAACGTGCGCGGCTTGTCCTCGTTAAAGATATGGGGCTGCGGGACGGCTGCTGCTCCTGGGAGTGGCGGCGCACCACCAGCGAGTCCACCCACCGCCGTCCCCGACGGTGGAGAAAGGTTGGCCAACGAACTGCGCAGGACCGCGTGGGCCAGCGGCGACACCGAGAGGTTAAATGTGCTTTCGCCCGTGGGCGACAGCGGATCGCTGCGGCTGAACGAGTCGGATGCCATGGACCCGCGGCGGCTGTTGAGAATGTAGCTCGTGACCAGAGGGTTGATGGCCGGGGCCGACGCTGGTTCCAAGGGCGACCCGTACTCGGGGAGGGATTCGTGGCGCAAGTTGGACATTTTGGGAGACATGGGCGGCAGCGGGGGCGGTTCCAGCAGTGCAGCCGAGGCCGCTTGTCCGCGGCGGCCAAGGAAACCCATTTTGGACAGTCCGAAATCCGTCAGCTTCAAGTGCCCGCTCGAGTGGATCAGGAAGTTGTCTATATCATCGTTTATTATGAGTATTTTTCGTATCATTCTGGTGGATAAAAAAGACATACCAGGCTTCAAGTCGCGGTGAATAATACCGCGCTTGTGGAGGTGGTCAATCATCAACACCATCTCAGCAAGGTAGATCTTGGCCCAGTCCTCGGGAAGTACCTCAAGCGCCTGTTCAATACACTATGTGAGAAGCACAAACCAAATCAAACCAAACCAAAAAAAAAGGAGAATACCTTGAGCAACGCCGCGCAATCCCCTCCATTCATGTACTCCATGACCAAGCACAAGCAGTCGGCCTCCTGGAACGTACAAATGAGCCTGGTGACGAACGGCGACTCGGCCTGGAGCATGAGCAAGATCTGTTCCGACTTGACGTTTTCGCGCTGGTTCTTGGCGGCCATTTCCGATTTGCGCAGCACTTTGATCGCCACATACTCGCCGGTGACGATCCGCTTGGCCAGGTACACGGACCCGAACGCGCCGCGCGAGATCGGCTTGATGAACTCAAAGTCGCGCTTGGTGACCACGGGCACCCGCAGTCCGCCAGTGGGCGACAGCGGGGATCCAATCAGCGGCGAGTGCTTTTGCCCCCGGCCATGCGACCCCTCGGTCTCGATGTTGGGTGGACGGTGGCGGCGGCGGCGGCGGGTGCGGCGACGACGGTCGTCGCCCGAGACATTGGACGCCGATGACATGTACGCGGACGCCGATGCGTTACCAGTGCCAGTGCCCGTGCCGGCAGTATTGGACTCGGCGCTACCGCGGCGGCGCGGGCTGCGCGATTGCCGCGACCCCGACGACCGCGACGACCGCGACGTATCGCGAGCGCGAGTGACCGACCGCGGCGGCACCGGTGGCCGGGCAGTGGGCATGCCAATGTTGGCGCCCTCGTACTTCATTTCGTCGCGGATCATGGCGTGCTGCTTTTGCCGGGCAATCAGCAAGTCGCGGTTCAAGTTGACTGCGTCTTGCACGCAGCGGTACACGGTAGTAAACGAGTCCTGCCAGAACCCGTCCTCGAAAATCACCGGGTTCGACAGCTGCGTGATCCGCGGCGACACCCACAGCGGGCAGATATCGTGGAAGATGGGCAGCGGCTCGTTGCTCAGGCTTCCGTCCGGGTTGGTAGGTAGCGGGACGATCGAGACTGGAATGTTGCAGTTAAAGTCGTTGACCACGGGGCGCACGGCCGCAGCGTCCTCCAGCAGGTCCACCAGGTACTGTGCCCGCTGCCGCGTGAGCTCGTTGGCCTCGGACGCCAGAGCGTGCGCCGAACCGGGCAACGTCGGGTCATAGTCGCCGCCATTTTTGCCGCCGCCGCCGCCATTCTCGTCATCGTCGTCGGGCGGCAGCGTCACAATCGGTGGCGGCGGCGGCGCGAGCGACGACCGGCGCGACCCCGGCTTGGGCATCAAGTACGACTCAAACTCGGTACGGAGCGTGCGCAAGTTATCGTGGGTGATACTCATCATGTTCTCGAGCTTGTGCACTTCCGCGCACATGTTACTGTGCTCGTTGAACAAGAAGTTGAGCACGCGGCGCTCGCACACGTTGCAGAACGTGGTGGGCACTTCCTGCGACGCCACCCACACCGTGTACAGCTCGCCCGTCGGGGTGAGGGTCATGCACACTACCCCCTGGGCCACGAGCGTCACGATCCGGTCGCCCTGTTTCAGCTTGAACTTGACCGACGCCGTCGGATTCACTTGCGCGTCGCCGTGCTCGACCGCGTGATGGAGTTCCAGGAGCTGGTCGATCCCTTCCTCAAACAACCGCTCGTCGTCCTCGGTAAACCCTTCCAAGTCCGAAATGCGCTCGGGCGGGAATTCTTTATCCCACTTGGCGATCTGCATGAACAATGGGGACATGGACTTGACTCGCGCGCCCTTGAACAACTCAAAGACGTACATGACTTTACGCGTCGCCAGTGCCGCGGCGTTCTTGGCGGCAGCGGCTGCAGCGGCAGCGGAGGCGGCAGCAGTCGGTTTCGCTGTGACCACAGCAGTCGTCTCGGGCGCAATATTAGACGACATGGACCCAGACAAGCCCAGCGAGTCGCCCGAGTCAACCGTCAACCGCGGATCCATCGTGGTGCCGACCGTGGTAGGAGTGTCCGCTGTTGAGGAATCGGTGGCGGACGAGGTCAAGTCGCCGGATGATGTTGACGAAGTGACAAGGGCAAGGTCGTCAAGTGGGTTCCTAAGCATCGCCTCCAGACTGCGGCTGCGCGGGCGGCCGCGGTTCACGGCCGAGGAGGGTTCGTCGTCGGCCTCGTCGTCCGCGTCGCCACTTGTCAAGCTGTCCGAGTCCGTGCTTGCTTCTCCCTCGCCTCCTTCTGGGGGAGCAGTCATGGCCCCACGCGAACCAGAGGTACCTGGCGATGGCCCTGGTCGGCCGCGGCGTCGTTGCTTCTGAGCGCCGCCGATCGCCGACTCGCCAGCTTGCTGATGCAGTTGGTCGCTGGCGTCTTCTGAGACGGACCCCGACGACCCCGCCTCTCCCGAACTGCCCGTTTCCGAGCTATGCGGCGACTGCGACCCTGACGACCCCGACGACCCCGACGACCCCGATGACCGCGAGGACGCGTGCGACCCTGACCCCGAGCGCGACTGCTCGTGCTCGAGGTCGACCAAAACACGCTCGAGATCTCCCGCCGACCGGCGTTTCAGCTGCGCCGACTTACGTTCAATGTAGTCTGCCTGGGACGTATGTGCGACCTTAATTTCCAAGAACCGCGCGAGTGCCGCGGTCCCCAGCACCATGCGGTGAATAGCGTCGCCCAGTGGGTCGTGGTCGAGCCGGAGCGACCGCTGCAGCTCGCTCATGCGCTGCACGATCGCAAAGCAGAGCGCGGGCTTATCGTACAGCTGGCTAGCGCGCGTATCCACGATCGACTGCGACAAGCTGCTGAATGAAATGAGCACTTCGAGTAAGGGGGTTGGGCCGAGTTCGCCCGTGGGCTCGCGCTCGAGCTCGCGCTCCACGGTCTCGGAAAGCTGCTGCATCGACACTTGCAGCGTGCGGTCCACCTCTTCCTTGATGGCCACAAACTTGTGCAGCTCCGACTCTTGGAACAGCAAGTCCAGGACCCCGCCCGAGCTCGCGGCCGACGACGTCAGTTTGGGAGCGGCCAACGACCGGATAGGGGGCGTTTCCGTCACCGACGTGTCGGTTATGGAGGACGCATTGCTGGTGGACTTTTGGTGGTGGTGGCCGCGCGAGTGCTGCAGGGACGGGAACACCAGTCCCGGCGACACGTGTCCCGCCGGCGCCCTGATCGTGGGATTGTTGTCGTCCGTTCCAATCGACGTGATGCTGCCCGTCGAGTCCAGGACCGCCGTGGACGCCACCGAGAAGGCCGGGGACGCGTCCAGGCGCCGCGGTGGAGTAGGGGTTGCTGATATCGCTGCGGTGGCCGCGCCACCCAGCCGCACATCCGACGAGGTCACGTCGGTATCCAGGGGAATGCTGCCGGTGAAATCAGGCGACTCCATGGACGCCAGCGACGGCTGCTCGACCACGTCGTTGTTCGGCGCTCCCGCATCCCCGATGGGCCCAAACGTCGGCGTGGCCTGGGACAGCCGACGATGGCGCAAGTTGTCGACCGACAGCCGGCGCAACGGCGACGTGTCCTTGGACGACGAGCGGCGGCGGTGTGGGGAAATGGATGCCGATGAGCGGCGCCGCAAGTTGGGCGGCGACCCGCCACTCACGCCGGAGCCCAGCCCGATGGTAAGCGGACTGGATGGCTGGATCATGGACTGCACGCGCGTGAAATGGGGCTGGGCGAGTGGCGAGCTCGGGGCGAATTCGCCCGTTCGACTGGGCGAAGAGGTGGCCGAGGACGAAGACGCCGGCCCAGCAAAGCTAGCGGCGCGCGGCCGCGTCGGAATGCCGAGTCCATGGCTGCCACCCTGGTGGTGGTGATGGTGGCTGTCGGCACCCGTGGGTACAACCAGCGAGTTCCCGCGTCGAGGCGGGCGGTGGTGCGCCAGAGCTCCAACGACGCCCATAGCCGACGAAGACGCGGCAGCTGCGGCTGCAAATGCGGCCATATCCCCTTGCTTACGTTTCGCGCGCTGCTCGTCGATCCAGTCGATCCATCGCCGAGGCGTGCGCCGCCATTTCACCGCCTTGACCCGGCGCGACCGCAGCAAGAACTGCGTGTTGGCGTCGCCCAGCACCCGGTCGGCCATGCGAATCAGCCCGTACAGTGGTCCCGACGCTGACCCGTGCTCCGAGTCCGGCGTATATCCAGCAATGCTGGCCGAGCCCAGCGGCATTGCCGGAGACGTTGCGTAGGCGGCCGGGAATGGCGGAATCGGATGCTCGAGGAACGGCATGGGGTCAATAGTTGCGTAAATCGACGCAGGGCGGGACCGCGACCGCGAGAGCGCCGATCCGCCGCGGGACCGCGACCGGCCAGCAGCGGTGGCGCCGCCGACGTGTGGCCGACGTGTCGATCCTCGAGGAATGCGAGTAAATCCCGGCGACGGCGAGCCAGCGCGCGAACTGTCGCGCGACGTTGAGGGGACGCTGCCCTCGGCGGCGGCGGGCTGGGGAATGCGCGAGGACAACCGCGACCCACCGCCACGTCCACGGCCGCCGACGGTTCCACTGGTGGCGGCGTCCGACGACGCCACTGACGGCGACCGGAACTGTTCCAGCACGCTGCCGATAGTCATGGGCCCAAACAGCATTCCCGGATCACCAGCACCGACAGCTCCCGAGGCTAGGTCGCCTGGGAGATTCAGTTCCTGCCACGCGGCCATAGCGGCTTCGCCCAACCGCCGCTCTCCGCCCGCGACCGTGAGAGCCCGAGTCCGGCGAGCGCGCGGGACTTCCATGATCTCAATTTGCTCTGCGCCCGACGTCAACCCATCGTCGTCTTCGCCCATATCGGTGCTGTTGTTTCCTTCCATCTCTCGGAGCCGCAAGTGGCGCTGGTCAGGAGCGCCTCTGCCGGGTGTTACTGGCACCAGGATCGGTGCCGCTCCAGTGGCAGCACCGACACCGGCTGTCGGCATGTCCACCAAGAACGCGCGCGCAGGGCTATCGTGTGTCCCCGTCCGCGCGCGTTCGCGGCGCCGGCGAGCCCGTCCACGCCGCTCGATCCGCCGATCAGCGTCCATGGCCGCGTCCACGAGCCGCGGCAATGGAAGTTCAGGCGCCGAGGTCGACAACGTGCCAATCGGGTCGTGGGCTTTCGACCATCCCTCTGGCAATGGACCGGGCCCGTGTGCGGTCATGAACGGCGACATAATGGGAATGTGCAAGTTGAGTCCACCGTTGTTCCCGCCGGGGGTTGCAGTGCCGGGGGTCAATGGCTCAGGTCCCCACTTGCCTGACGGCGGATTCGGCATTGCTGGAGTCGTGGGCGACGTCGACGACGAAGGTAATTGGCGCAGTGCATGCGAAAGTAGCGACGAGTGGCCCGTCCCCGGAAGCGCGGGCGGTGCGCCTCCCAGGTACGTCAAGTGGGCGGCAGCAGCGAGCGCCGCGGAATTGGGCGGCGGCGCACATGCGCCCACCAAATGCGTAGGCTGCTGGGTGGGCGCGGCGAACCGGGAATAAAACCCGCCCGAGTAGTACGGGCTAGGGATGGGCGAGGGGCAGGGCGAGATGCATGTACCGCCACCGCGGGCCGGGTACGAGGACGACGTCATGGCGAGCGAGAGGCCGCGGGCTTCGGGCGCCGACTCGATCGACGCCGCGTCCGAGAGCAGGTCGTCGGCATCATCATCATCAGAAAGGCCTTCGCGCGAGCTGGAGGTTGACGGACGCGCGGCCATGGACTCGGTCGAATTGCCGGCGGCATGCGATACGCTTCCACTTGCCGCCACTGTTTCCATTTTTGCATATCAGCATTCTGACGAGGACCGCAGATCACAATAACAGTAGAAAAGAGAAACATACCCGACTCGGCATCAGACCACGTCGCCATATCAAACGATCCCAACCGGCTGCGCCGATGCGCGGCCCCTGACGCCGTCAAAATGATCCCGGGAGACTGTCCCGGCTCTGACCCGCTCCCAAAATCGTTGGTAGGCGATGTAGCCGGCCCGACCACTGCGGCCAGGTGCGACGACTGGCGTGTAGCTGCCCATGTTCCCGAGATCGAAGTAGCGACCGCGGGACCCGAGACTGGCCACATGAACCGCGGGGTACTTGCCGGCGACGGCGACTCGGAACTACTCCCACCCGATCCCGCATTGGCATGTCCGCCGCCACTGCCGCCGCTACCGCCACCAGAAGACTGCTGCTGCGACGCAGAGTACCGGCGCGACTTCACAAACAGTTTGCTGGGCACGGCGCTGGCGGGTGTGCTGGGCGTGGTGTTGGACGAGTTGGGGGACGAGTGCAGCGATCCTCCTGGTCCCCCGAGCAGTGGGGTTCCGGGAGCACCAAGCGGCAAGATCGGCGACCCGAGGGCTAGGGCCGGCGCAAAGTGCGAAGCGGACGCAAATGCCGATGCGGGCATGGGCGGTGCGGCGGGCGAAGACGACGCCGACCGCGGGCCAAGACGCGGCGAGATGCGTGATCCACCAGACGTGGGCAGGCCGGGTCGGCCCGACGATGCAATCAGTTCCGACACATTGGGAAGCATGCCACTAACGGTATGCGATCGGCCTGTGCGAGTCATGGTAGGCGTCAGCTGCGGCGACCGCGGCGCCCCCACCTGGCCAGTAGCGGACATGGACAGCGGGCCCATGCGCGGCGACGAGAGCCGCGGCGACGATGGCGACGATCCCGACCCACTACCGGCCCCACCTCCACCGGGGGACGACACGGGTGCCGATCCGGTACTGGACGAAAATGCAGCGGTGCTGAGCTGCGCGAGCTGGTGCATGGCGTCGGTGGATGCTGCAAATGACCTTAAGTTGGCCTTGGACCGCGACAGGTCCGCGGCCATGGCCGCCGAGATCATCGGGTGTCCTGTAATGTCGGTTCGGCTGGTGCGTGGGGACGACGGCTGCGACCCTGCAATACCACCGCCACCACCACCACCGCCGGACGACGTCAGTGAGGACGAAGAGGCCATGGATCGCGGGCTCAGTGCTACTCCTCCACCAAGGTGAGTGGCACCAGAAGATCCGGGCGCGGCGGCCACCGCCGAGGAAAGCGAGTCGACCGATAGCGTCGGGTGAAGCAGCGGCGACATGGGTGGCACCATGTGCGGTCGGGCGTGCGATTTGGAGGACGTTGCGCGGGGCCGTGGGCGGCCCATCGTCGCCGTTGGCAGCGGGTCGGAGGAGGTCGCGGACGGCGGTTGGTCTCCAGTACCGTGTGACGAGAGGTTCGGCGACGGGATTCCCCCTGTACTCGCACTTCCAGGCGAGAGGCCATCACCACCACCACCGAGGACGTCGGCTCCAAGCACGGGCGACGACGATCCGGGCATGACCAGGGTCAGCGGCGACGGCGGCGTTGATCCAGCGACAAGAGTAGTCGATGATGACGCGTTAGGGTTGAGGGGCGACGACTTGCGCGACGGCGCGCGCGGTCGGCCTCCCAGAATAGGTACCGCGGACAAGGCGATCGCGGGCGGAGTGACACTTGCGCTTGAATGCGCACTGCCACTACTACTGCTGCTGGTCCCGGTAGGAGATCCCGGAGACGTTGTCAATGCCGCCGGTGATGTGGGTGCCAGCGACGCGTGCGACAACGGTGGGCTGGCGCGCGCTGGACTACTAGGCACCGCGACTTCGCCTAGTGGAGCGGCGACGGGACGCTGGTTGCTGGGGCCGTCCTGAAGTGGCACCGACCGGCTCCGTGGTCGGCCGCCCTCTGACGATGGTGGTCGTTGCTGTTGCTGTGTATCTGGGTTCGTGTCCGCGGCGGCGGGTGCTGCTGTTGCTGCTGCTGCGCCATTCTTGCGCGCAAACATGGTCGGCGGTTGGTTCCGAGGTGACTTTTCAGCGCACGGCGCACGGTGCGATCAAGGACAATGAAAAACGTGTTCCTTTTTCTGTTCGGGTTTGGATTTCGGCCAGGACCAAGGAACCAAAAGGCGCGTCGTCGTTGTCGTCCTTTGCGGAACGATCAGGAGGGTATACGGTCACTGGGCCTGTGGTACGGTGGTATATTGGTCAGTGCCGCTGTTCAATTTTTTCCTTTGATTGGCGCACCCCAGCGGATGTGCCAGGTCGAATCACAAAAATGGTTCAACGAAGACGATGAAGAAATTGTTACCGAAGGGTTCGCCGAGGATTAATTCTGGGCGGGTCTGATCGTTGCAATTGAATGAACGGTTTTTGGAGGGGAGATTTTTTTTTTGCTCGCAGATTCGCTCGCCTAAACGCACACACTGGCGCGGCTAACGTGGGCAGAAAAGAGATCGCGAGGCAACTGACCGACTTGCCACCTAAATATTCCGACTGAAGTGCAGAATGCTGCAAAAAAAAAAAGATGGTGGTGAGGCGTTCAAGTGTAATGCACGTCAGGAATCCGAGCACCCAATCTCGCGTATGCCGGTCGTCGACCCACGAGTGTCGGAGCCTCGCGCACTCCACACGCGGCCGCCCCGCCCTCGCCCCACATCACGATCGCCTCGAACTGCGCCGCATTCTCCTTGTACGCGTGGTGTTTCGCCCCCTCCACCAAGTACACATGCAGCCTGCCCGCCTCATGCACCGCCGGCCACAGGTGCTCGAGCACGTACGCCGGGTCAATCCAGTCGTGCTCGCCGTACATGATCACCACGGGCGCCGTCCATCGCCGCCTGCGTGTCAGCGCTGCCCTCAGGCCCGTGTCCAGGGGCAGGTTCCATCCGCGCGTGGGCGATCCCAGCACCGCAAATGCCGCTTCGCCCGAAATCCCAGGCCCACGATGGATCGACGCCAGCACGTACTCGAATACAAGCCGCACGCGGGTCTCGGACCGGTCGCCGAACGCGGGCGCGTCCGGGTTGCCCAGGTGCGTCAGAACGTACCGCCTGAGCGTTCCGTGGCCTGCCAGCGACGCTAGACGGTGTGGAGTGGCCACCCAGACTCGGTGGATCAGTGCATTGCGAACCGCCGCGGCCAGATTAGGTGCTTCGCGCGGCTGATACCCACCAAGCCCAATCGGGGATGACAACACCAGCTTGCTGACGGCGTCAGGGTACCGCAGGTAGTACGCGGCGGCAATGTGGCCCCCCATCGAGTGGCCGACCAGCACGAATCGCTCCAGTCCGACCGATCGGCGCCAGGCTTCAATGGCCTCGATGAAGAAATCTTGCGCGGCTTCGGGCGTCGCATGGAACAACTGGTGGAATGGCGGTCGCGAGGATCCGCCTTTTCTTATTTTTTTGGAGTCAGTTTACTTTCCTGGACGACAATTGAGATGATGGGAAAACGTTACCCCACCCGAGCAGGTCGATCGCATGGACCTGGTAGCTTTCTGCAGTTGATTTGGTTGAAGCCGTTGCTCAAGACTTGAGGGAAAAGTGAAAGACAAACCACAGAACGACGCCATGTTGCTGATCCACATGGGCAGGCCCCACGACCACGCGTGCAGAAGCAGCATACGTGGTAGCCTGGTTGGTGGTTCTCGGCCACGCATAGGTCTCATGCGCGCATCAAGCGTATTGATCGTGTACCAGCAGTCGCCATCCTGTCGTTGACCATCATCGAGAAATGCTGCCCGGCGCGCATTGGCGGCAAGCGCCGAGCCGCGGGACCAGAACACGCGCGGAATGCGTACTGGGTGCACGCGCCATTCGAGGTGCGGCGGCAGGTGCGCCAGCAGCTCGTGCTCGATCACGCGGAACTCAAAGTCAGCGTTGGATTCGCCTCTCCTGCGCACAGGTGCTGGGGGCGGCGATCCGAATTGTATTGATTCCATAATGTTATTTTATAAGACCAGGGAGATGGAGACTGAGACAAGATCTATTCGCTCATGCAATAACGACCGACACCGGAGCTTCCACGCTTCCGTTTTTGCTGACGCCGCCCTTCTTCGTCCCTTCGAAATCCGCGCGCTTGGCCGACCGCACCAGCCGCCACAGCGCCAGGAACGAAAGAACCAGCAGCACCGCCCACAGCGCAATCAGCACCAGGAAATTCATCAGCGTGTCGCCCTGGTTATCGAGCCCAAGCTGGGTGATGACCGCCGACCCGGGGATGCAGCCGGCCTTTTGAATGGGCAGCGGGTCGGTGGTCTTGGGGCAGATGGTCAGCCCGTCAAACTCGTTCTTGACCAGGCCCGTAAACCCGTAGTGCATCGGCGAGATCCACTTGATCCAGTCGAGGTACGCGGCCATGTCGCCCGTGTTGACAAACAGGCCCGAGAAGATCATCCTGTGAATTTTGAAATTTTTGAAAAAATGTTAGTAATCCAAAAATGGTACGACGGGTACGAGAATAGGAAGAGGGGCACGTTCAGTGGGATCATTGCGAGTGGGACTATGGCCAAACTAACAGAGAGCTCGTCGAATGCGCAGGAGGCCAAGGTGCCGATGGCCGTACCCGAAAGGGCCGAAGCAACAGCAAACGCAGCGGCAATGCAGAATTTCCAGAAGGATCCCTGCAGACCAACCATCGGGTACAAGATCGCAGTCCCGAGCACGGGGAAGATGACTTGGAACGGAAGCTCGACGAGCAGCTTGCTGAAGAAGAAGGCCGGGAGCGAGTAGTAGCCCGCGCCGTGTTCGCGCTCGAAGACGTTCTTTTCGCTCGTGAAGACGCTAAGGGTGCCGATCGCGTTGCTCATCACTTGCTGGACCGGAATGAAGAACAGAACGCCGGACCGATCCTGCGTCTGCGATGAAAACCCGCGGCTCGGCACGTTCAAGTAAATCAATCCGAGGAGCACGTGCAAAAATAGAGTTTGCGCAAGTTTGGTGCGGACCATGAGCGGGTTGCGGAAGGCTGGGAGGCGGTTGAGTAAAGAGGCGAGTTAAAAACCGACGAAGCCGAACAAAAATCAAACACGTACCATTCTTGGCAGCGCGAGGCAGCAGGACCTGCATCTGCGTGACGAATCCCGACCGATACTTGAACGAGTCCTTAGTGATCCCGTCGGACCGAGTGGGGTTCATGACTCGATCGGCCACCGTCGCACACTCGGGCGACCTGGCCCACACCTCGAGCAACCGGTGAATGCGTTCCCCGGGCGCGTACGGGCCATCGTGCCGGGCAGCAGCAGCAGCACCAGCAGCGGGGGCAGTAATGGTACGCATCTTCTTGGACGTGTTGAGGATCGCGTAAAAGAAGTAATCGGCCGGGTTGGAAAACTGCGGGACCGGGTACCCCGCGCGAGTAAAGTACGACACCGAGTCGGCCGCCGGGCCGTAGTACATGACTTGGCCGTCGGCCAGAAGCAACAAGTTGTCGAACAGGGCAAAGACCTCGGAGCCTATGGTATAACATTTGTGTAAGTACTGTGCTCTACTGCATGAGGACGTATGAAAACAACGTACTCGGCTGGTGGATCGTGCACACGGTCGTGCGTCCCGAGGCGGCCAGATCGTGCAGCACTTCGACCACGGAATGCGCGGACGCGGCGTCAAGGCCGCTGGTGGGCTCGTCGGCGAAAATGCACGCGGGGTTGGTGATGAGTTCCATGGCCTATGCAATTGTTGGTTAGATTCATTCGATTGAGAAAAAAAGGGGAACGAACCAAAGCGACACGCTTGCGCTCTCCGCCGCTGATGGATTTCTGCCCGACGGATCCGATGGCGTTTCCCTGGCACGCGCCCAGGCCGAGCATGGCGATCGTTTCGTCCACTTTCGCCTCGCGCTCAGCGTCCGTGAGCGATTCAGGCAGACGCAGGCGGGCCGACATGAAAATGGCCTCGCGCACGGTCATGGTACCAAGGATCACGTCGTCCTGTTGGACTGTTCCAAGACAGTGAGTCAAAAGATTGATATCTCACTCATAGTATGAAATATAAAGTACCAAAGGCCGAGACGCGCTTGATTTCGGCGCCTGTGGAAGGCTGGCCATTGAGCAGCATTTTGCCCTGGATGGAGCCCTTTTTGACCTCACCCGCCTGTACTTGTCATTGTTAGCAATTGGCTCAATTACATGGTAAAATGGATAACGTACAATGACATTGAGCAGCGACGTCTTGCCCGCGCCCGAAGCGCCGAGAATCGCCGTCAGTTTACCAGCAGGGAACACGCAACTGACTCCACGCAGGACAGGTTTGCCAACCAGTTTCTTTTTGATGACAATGGGGACCGAGTACTCGACGTGGTCAATGGCAATGTCAAGACGCTTTTCGAACGGCAGCTTGGGAATCTGCGCGTCGAGTTCCAGCGCGTCGTCTTGTGCGAGGGGGATCTCGACTGCGATGGAGGCGGGATCAGTCATTTTTGTGGAATGTGCCAGTGGTATGGGGACGAAGTGGTTGTTGGAATAAAAAAGGGGACGAAGGCAGGCGTGAGCCTTTTGTAGGGCATTTCGCTCTTGCCGAACCCATTTTCCGACTGGGCGCTCTCGCTCGCTGCGAGGGTGGCAAAGTGGCGCTGAATGTTGCGTGGATAAAGTTTGCTGTAGCTCTTTTTTCCCAAGCCGGCCGTGGATCAAAGTTCACAGCCGTGGTTAAAAGAGGAAGAAATGGTCCCCGCCAAGCCGGTTCCAGGAGCTGCATGGATGCTCGCCGCAACTTCCTTTGTCCCGCGCAGCACCACCGCAGTGCACCCGTTGGCCCGGTCCCTGTCATCGTCAACCACACCCACACCAACAGCGGCAACAACAGCGACACCCACTCCAACGGCATGGTCGCGACTTGCGCGTCTGGCACGATCCCCTCGCATCTCGGTAACATGCAACAGCACCAACCGAGCCGCCTTGGCATCCAAAAAGGACCTGCACTCGTACCAGCACGCCGAGCACACGCTTCTGTCGCACTTACCCACTACACTCGACTGGTCCGTGACTCGGGTGGCGATCCCGCGCCAGTTCTGGCACTCGGGTTCTGTGTTGGACCGGCTGGCCACTGCTCGCGCGCGTACCGGGCCTGAGTATGCCATTAATACGCTGGTAGTGCGCAAACGCGGGAGTACTGAGGAAAAACCGCCGCTGGTGTTGTTGCATGGGTGGGCCGGCGCGCTTGGGATGTGGATCAATAACTTGGAGGCACTCGCTGGTACCGTAACAGCTTCCTCGTTGTCGACTGGGTACATTGACACTGTATAAAAAAAAAAGAGCACCACACGGTGTACGCGCTCGACCACCTCGGCTGGGGCGGGTCCTCGCGACCAGCGTTCGCCCAGCTGTTCCCGACCTGCGACCCGGACGACGCCGCGCTCGCTGGCCGCGCATACTTTGTCGAAGCGCTGCACGCCTGGCGCACGCACGCGCCTTTTGACAACGTGGCACCCGAGGACCCGCCGCTGGTGATGATCGGCCACTCGATGGGCGGGTACATTGCGGCGTCGTACGCGCTGGCCCACCCGGAAACACTCGCCCGCACGATCCTGCTGTCGCCCATTGGCTTACAGGGCTTTCCCGCCGCGCCCACCAACGAAACTGATGGGGTGAGGGCACGCGTGACTCGCGCAGTCGTGCAGGGCGTGTGGGCGTCGACTCCGCAACGCGTACTGTCGGTCCTGGGCGAAACGCGGTCAAGGGCACTCATGTCCCGCGCGCGCGGCCGCGTCGCCCGGTTCTACGGCGACGACCGTATCGCCCACGATATGGTCGAGTACCTGTGGCGCGGTGTTCGCCGGGCTCCCGGGATCGCGGGCGAGCGCGCGTTTGCGGCCTTGGGAAGTCCCGCCATAGCGGGTTGGCGGTTAGCGCTGCACGACCAGCTATTGGCCGCTGCAACGGTGCCCGGCGCACCGATGTATGGCAAACTGGCGGTCGCGTACGGTCTGCGGGACTGGATCGACCCGAGTTACGCGATCCGCGAACTGGCGCCGCGGGGCGTGCCCGTTTACTTGCTTCCGAACGCAGGGCACCATGGGTACGTCGAAGACGCCGAGCGGTTTGCCCGCGTGGTGGTGGCGCGTGGAGCGCAAGTGCCTGAGGCGCGGTCGGGCGTCGGGAAAGAGTTGGCGGACGATTTGGTGCGGGAGCGGCAGGGCGGGTGGTCGGTCGCTTAATAAACTCATTCATTTAACTGCAACATTCGGTGGACGCGGACGTGCTGCTCCAACGCCGTCCACACCGGGGACACCGGCGCACATGGTCAATGATAGCGTCCACTTTGGCCGCCAACCACGTGTCGGGGTCGCGCGCAAGGTTGCATGCCAGTTCCCATTTCGCGATCGCGTACCGGGAGTTCACTTGCCGCCCACCTATATCGTCGTCCACGGACGGCTCGCCGGTGGCAGCGCCGCGGCGGCGGTGCAAGTCGAGCTGCAACCGGTCGTAGATTGCCTCGGCCGCGCGGTCCGCCGCGTACTCTGCCCTTGCCGCTGCATCCAGCGCCGCTGCGCATTTGGTGCACGGGTTGGCTCGTCGAGCGGACCGGGTGCGTTTCCGGCGTGGCGGCGCACACAGTGGACATGTCGAAGAACGTCCAACATCACTTGGACCGGAATCCGAATTGGACGAACTGGACTCGTGGTTACTGTCGCTGGCTTGGGTATCTTCCAGGTCCGAATCAGATGTTCCCGAGGCGATATCGTCGTCATCATCACCATCGCTATCATCGTCACCCTCGTCACGGTCGCCAAGGTCAATTGGCGCACCACCAATCGGCCGCCCATCTACCCGTGCCTGCTGATAATCGACGGTCCCAGCCGGACGGTGCGGCACACTCGCCCGCAGCATCAATGGGAGGTACTCGAGCGGGTCCACTTGGTTTTTGAGTGTGCGTGGGGGTGCGTTCTGCGCCAGGTTCGCAAAAACGACGTTCACCCAGTTGACCAGCTCGTCCAACGGCAGTGAGGAGAGAGATGGGTGCAATCTCGGTACGCTCGGCATGCCCAGGTACGCGGCCAGTTCGGTCGGAGTCGTTTGGGCTGTTGAGAAAGTCGTGGGTCAGTTCCTTTTGACTGAAGTGTGAAGAGGTGTATGTGTACCTCGTAAGATACGGGATCGGTTCAACGATGTCCGTCGCAGAATCTCGGCTCGGACTTGTTCGACTCGCAGAGCCGCATCGCCATCCAAGGGTGCAGGGTTGACGGGAACCGAGGCGGCGGCGGCATTAATGATAGCCAGTGGTTGGCGCAAATGCCGCTTGCGAGTCTTCGTGACCCTTGTCGGCGGTTGTGCGGTGGTGGACATGCCCTGTATTGCTTCCGATACGCGCTCCAAAGTCCTATACACTCAAACAAGTATTCAGATGACAGCAGAAAACGATATAAAAATGGTAGTAAAAGTACCCTTGATCCACGGCTCCCGACCGAGCCATGGCCGCAACCACCGCCTGCCGCCCATGCGCACGTTGGCGGTTCCTCCGTCCGCCACCACCCCGACCAGGTCCGCCGCGTTCGTCCACCATCACCGCCATTTCAGCCAGCACGCGCTTCAACACGTCCACAGCGTGATCGGCGACCGAGTCGGCCGCGGCGGTCACAAACTGCGCTTCGTGGTGCATGATCTGCTGGTCGTCTGCTTCCTGCTGAAGCATGGCGCGTGCCGCCCGGACCACTTCGTTGTAAAGCGGCAACGACGCGTGGGTGCGATTCGGTGCATCACTGAGACTGGTGGTGGATGCTGGGTCCAGGTAGTTGTCAAGTGAGCTCTCGGAGTCGTCGGGCAGCAGCGCAGGTTGTAGCAACGCGGACGACGCGAGCGACCGGAGGCACGACGATGACTTTTCATGCAAAGATGGCGACCCACGAGGAGTCCCTGGTAACGAGAAATCAAGCGATAGACCCGGTACCAGCGGCAGGTTCGAATCAAGGCCGTTCTCATCGTCGACGTCCATGTCGCCATCGTCGCTGCTGGACGACACCGTGCCATCGGAAACCAGCCCTTGCTCGTCCATATGAGGCGCCGGAAGAACCAGCCTCTCGCCCACGTGCCGTCGACGCCGTTTCTTTGGTCGCGAGTGCTCTTTGTCGTCAATATGGTCGTCCTCGCCAGTTTCCATACCTTCGCCATTCAAGGCGTCGTCCTCATCATCGTCCCATCGTTGATGCGCAGTATCAAATGGCCATAGAAACTGGACCGGCCAGCGGCGGACCGTCGAGGTAGGGACAATGTCACCGGCCAGAACCGGGACGGACGGGACAGTGGTGAGGCCCAGAAACGTGAGCAAGTCGCGACCGGACTGCTGCCCCTTGCCATCGAAGGCGGTTGCGTGCTTCACCGATGCGTTTGCGGCACGGGCATGCAGGAGGAGTCGTTGATAGATTGCGTGCAGCGGTGGTTCGGCCGACGACAACGTGGAGGACTCGGAGTCGGTCCCCGGGCCAGTGTCGACGGGCGGCAGGTCCGAAGACGCGTTTCCATTAAGGTTGTCGTCGCCGGTCTCTGGCGGCCGTGGTGGTTTTGTTTGCGGTGATTTCATTTTTCTTGCTGGCATTTCGAAGAAAGATGTCGTCGCGAGGTCCACCTCCACCCCCGCCGCCAGCACCAAGGCGGCCGATCACGCTCATTGACAGCGACGACGATGACCTCTTTGATTCACTGGACCTGTACCAAGTATCAGACGCGAGCGCAGCACCGCCGCCCGCCAAACGTGCACGTACAGCAACGAAAACAACGACGAGCAAATTCAATGACAATGACGACGGCCTATTCGACGACGACTGGGATACCCCTGCGTTCGATCACGGCGGCCAAGATGATGACGACAATAATAACGGTGATGATGCCACTCTGGACGACCTTGCCGGACAGGCTCACATGCTCGATACGGGCGGCACCGAGGATACCGAGGAGCTTCGCAAAGTCGTGCATCATTTCGTGGGACGGGTTGCCAAGCAAGAGGGTACCCATTATACATTTATGCAATTAGTAGTGACTCACTGCAATGGATTAAAAAGAATCGCAATTGGACAATGTGGTCATCCCACGGCCGCTGATTGCCGCTCTGTCGCAGGTGGTCTATGCTCAAATGGGTACCTTATGCTTTTTAGATCCACTTTGTCAAGAAGGGGACTGAAAACACAA
Source organism: Blastocladiella britannica (assembly GCA_025349905.2). Lineage (NCBI taxonomy): Eukaryota > Fungi > Blastocladiomycota > Blastocladiomycetes > Blastocladiales > Blastocladiaceae > Blastocladiella > Blastocladiella britannica. The sequence goes on from MU624578.1 coordinate 40,123, forward strand.
AAAAAGAGCTATGGGCCCGCGATCTGGCGCATTTCACGGCCCACCGCGGCCGCACCGTGACCAACATGGACGACGTAAGGCTCCTGGCCCGAAAGAACCCCGACATTGCCAGTGCACTCGGCTCGTTCCAAGCGTCATCGGCAGCGGCGGCAGCAGCAGCAGCGGACGAGAAATCCGCTCCGAGCAAGGGAGGCCGCCGCGAGAAAAAGAAATGATTTTTTTTTCCGGCCTCTCTTCATCCGATGGGGAGAGTCGGAACACAATCCGCCGGAAAACAGTCAAAAAGCTTCAGGATAAACAGGGCAAGATACTATCCGTAGGAAACTGTAACGTCACCCAGAATCTGTTGAGCTTTAACACCAAGTCCGATTCCGCAATAAAAATCCTACCTTTTCCGCTGGATTGTTGTCTGATTAAACCGCTGACGTTGCCTTGATTCCTTTGGATGTTTTCTCCATTTTCCTCTGGAATCGGACTTGATCACCTTTTCCAGTGGACTTGCAAAACACTTTTCCAACGGATTTTTGGCTGTCGTTCCTCTCTCTCCTTTTCTCTCCTCGGGCCATGTCTTAATTTTGCCCACCCCAAACCCCCCTTCTACCTTCCAACTGGGCTTATACCCCACCCTCTCTCGATTTGCCTTTCCTTTTGGCAAACCTGTACAGCAGTTGTACAGGATCGAGATCACGTTGTTTCAGCTTTTTTCCCATTTCCTTGGATTTCCGGATTGGTTGTGACAGGCGTGTTAACACACAATTTCAACCCAAAATTTCTACGGGCAAGTGGCCGTATGGAACAGCAGATGCGCCAGTTGGACCTCGACCTCACCAGCCTCTTGCGCGGGCACGCCAGTCTGGTCCATGGTAGCGATGCCACCACACAAATCAACATTTTCAGCGACGACCGCAGCGACGAGGTGGCCGCGTTTTTGGGCCCACCACCACGCACATGGCCCGCTCGCCAATTCCTGACACGCCTGGTCCGCCAGGGCTTGGTATTTGCCACCGCATGGCTGCTCGACACTGTTCCCGACCTCGGCCACCATGTCGACCTCGACCTCGTAACGATCGCCTTGGACAGTCAGCAATTGGCGCTCTTGTTGTGGAAACGTGCCCGAGCCCCGGCGCCCATTTTCCAGCAAGCCGAGCGGCTGGCCCGCGTTCTCGTTTCTCGACCCGACGGCTCGGCAGCACCCTTACTCGGCCTCGTCCTCGCCTCTATCAGTGCGTCCACGACAATCACAAGGACCCTGTTGATCCCGGCCGTCCAACACGCAGACCCGACTGTGGTCCGTGTCCTGCTCAAATGGCTGCCTCCCAATCTCCCGCCAGAACAGATCCACGCGGCGTTTGCCTTGGCCATCACTTCACTTAGTGGGAGCAACGTTTTGGAGACGTTACTTGCCGATCCGTGGGGCCGGTTCGACCCGACCGTCAATGCATGGGAATTCGTGTACTATGCGATGCACCACGACGCATCCGACGCGCTCCGAGTGCTTCTGGCCGATCAAAGGATTGCCGTCGACGAGGACGACTCGGCCGCCGACCATCTGGCCGAGCTGGCATCAATGGCGACCATGCTCGGACACAAGGACGCGCTGTGCACACTGTACCGGTCATCTTCCCAGCACAGCTTGCCACTTGAGCCACGACAAATGTGGTTTACCGCGTGCGTGAGCGAGTCCATGTGCATTGTGGGAGACCGGTCGGTCATGCGCGCGGCCAGCGAGTCGGACCTGGACCGACTGGTTCGCGAGAACCGGCAAGCAGGCGCAGCAATGCACGCAGCGGGGCCCGTGCCCAGACGGCTGCGACCGCACCCTGTCCTCCACCCGCAAAAACGGATCGCCGCATCCGATACACCGCTCCTGGGGTTACCCAAGGACGTGCTTTGGACCCTGCATCAGTACATGGACCCGCGCTCGGCTTCTCGGTTCAGGTGCGTCGCTCGCGCAACAAGGGACTTGCTCCCGACCGACTTGGATGCGCCCACCCGGCTGATCTGGCTGCTGCTCCATGCACCGAAGAACCAGCGCCTGTCGCCCGAAATCCGTGCGCTCTTGTACTCGCTCCCCCCAAACCAAGGCGCCGGCGCGCTCAACCACTACCCGCTGGTCGCGGCGGCCGCGCGGCTCGACGCCCCCACGGTCCTGGCAACGTTACCGCACTTGCCGCCCCACGCGGCGCACGTCGCCGCGTGGGCGCTGACCGAGGCCCTGGATACCGCCGACACCCGGCTCGCGGCGGTCGGCGACTCGCGATGTGCGCCGATTGTTCTCCAGGAAGCGGCCGCGTGTGTTTTACCAATTGCGGCGGCATGGACGCGGCCCATGACGGTGCTCACGCACCGGCCGATCCTCCGCCGCGTCCTGGCGTCCACGATCACCACGGGTGACATGACGCGGTCGATCGCGTGGCCGGCCGATACGCCCGCGAGCTCACGGTTTATTGGCGCGGGACTTGTTGGGGCGCCCAGCGCCGTGGTCAGCGGGCTGCTGGACGCGTTCCTGAGCGCGCCACAGCAATCGGACGTGTACTTCCAGGCGTGCGCGTCGGCGTGTCGATTGGGCAACGCGCGGATTTTGGGGGTGTTAAGGGCGCACCCATACGCGCGCACGGACGGCACTGCGCCGGACATGACCGAGTTGGGGTCTGCGGTAGCTGCTCACGAATCGGGCGGCGACATGGCCATCTTGGTGCGCGAGGCATTCGCTTCCGGGTCGGCCGAAACCCTATGCGTCCTGTTTTCGTCGCTCAGAGGAACCACTCCAGCGTCTCCTCCGAGGCCGGACGCGACAGTAGAGGACGCGGCGGACGCGTTCCTGAACCACGCGCCGGAGATCTGGCAAGAGTGGCCAAGAGAAGTGGCCGAAATTGCCGCGTGTGTGGCGGGTGCGGGACAGTACATGGCCGCGGGACTGCTGGTCCGGGCGGTATGGCGGAAGGTCATGGCCGAGATCGGAGTCGAGGATGAAGTCAGGGCGGAGATCGGGCACGCGGTGCGTCGGATTCGGCGGCTCGTGACGGGCGCGGAACTGCCGGCGACGGATCCGGTCCATGCGGTGCTGGTGGAAGTGAGTGGATCTCTCTCATCGTAAAATTTGAAAGTAATGACGACCCAACAATCAGACCCCTCGGTGCCACTGCCAGGCGAGACCCCGCAACAGTACGGCCTGCGCCGCCTACGCGGATGGCGCCCCTCGCCCGAAGAGCGCGCCGTGCTGGAAAAGTACAAGGTCCGCGCTGCTGGTTACTGTACGTCCTTTCTTAAAAAGCATGCCGGACCAAGCAACCATTAAACACGTATGATGACCAGCAACCACATTTATGCTCGGATGGTCCGGCCTCAGCTTCGCGTTTGCGCGGTACCGAAAGCTCGCGCTGATGCCGACATTCGCCATCACCGCTGTCGGCGCGTTTCTTGGTTCCCAGGCTGGGAAGCTGGCCGGTATCTACCAAGGCCTGGAGGAGATCAAGACGCTGCCCAACTCGGAGCTGACGCAGATCATGACTGATTTTACGTATGCTGCTTATGATTTTGAGTGCGGGGATGGCGGGTACTCATTCTGAAGGATATTTAGGAAGGTCGCCCAGGACCAAGTCAATGTCCGGCGCGGAATGGCGATCCCATCTACCGACCATCGTGCTCCTCCTCCTTCTTCTTTTGGCGATCTGGCTCCACCACCACCGACGCGTTTGCCCGACCCTCTCCCATCCGCCTCGTCTGCTCCAGCAATCGACACACCCCAAACTTTGGGTGTGCCGCCAACACGCCCCTCTGACGCGTTTTTCGACGATGAAGACGATGATCCGATGGCCCGTCGTACTGGCGAGTCACCTCTATCGACATCCTCTACCGCTACTGGGTGGAGTCGCGTGCGCCAGGACTCGCAGCCGCCGTCGGCGTGGTCTGAGCTTCGATCGGGTGCACGGGCCAGTGCCGGCGGGTCGTCGACGTGGGACACGCTGCGGACTGGTGGTACTGGTACGGGAGCCGATCGGCAGCATGTGGGGCCGCGGAATTCGTACGGCGACGTTGTCGAATAAGGAACGCTCTTCATTTCAGTTTAAAAATATGAACAGTAAAAAAGAGTGCATTTTCGGACTGAAAAGGAAAGCGGCGGCGACGCTTCGTGAGGAAAGGGACTGGAAGGAAGAAAAAAAACACAAGTGCAATTCAGTGGGCACATCCTCAGAAAACACTGAAAAAAAAAAACCGTGCGTGTGACCATCACGGGGAAAGCCAAACGGCGGCGACGTGTACGGCACGACCCCATTCCTGGACTTGGTATAGACTGAAATCTTGCGCGTAACAGTCACATCATGCACCCACCACTCGAGCGGGTCCACGAGGTTCGCGTAAGCTCTCCCAGGATCCTCCTCGAGAATCACAACGACCAAACGATGGCCGGTGGCGAGATGGGCCTGGAGCCACCACTCTGCCATGATGTAATTGTCGCATTCGAGCATTTTGGAGAACATGGACGGTTTCAACGGCAAGAGAGAGGCGACCGTGACATTGTTGCGATGACAGTACCAGAGCAGCATCGACACGTTCGGATATACCTGCCCAGGAAGTCGACACGGGTTGGCGGGATCCATATCGAGGACAATCGTGTTGACAAAGTCGAGCGTGAATGGCCGAGCATGGTCAAGCTTGGAGATGCATTGTTTGGTAAACCCGCGGCGCTCCTGGGCAGACTCGGGAGCAAACAAGTCGGGATGTTCGAGCAGCCATTTTTGCGCTTGGCAGGCGTTTTCGGAGGTCGATTCGGCACACACTTTCTGCCAGTCACGCTTGCTAGTTGGGAATCCACGCGTATGCCACCACTCAAGTACGTCCACAGCGTCCGCACGAGCTGCATAAGAGGAGAATTTGAAGGTATCCAAGTCTTGTGGTGGCAGCTGGCCCCGATTGCGGTCCCACCACTCAAGTACTGCAAGTCGGCCACATGCAATAGCTTCAGACACAATGTTAGAGGGCCAGTCCATGTCGAGCACGTCCGCCGAGTGCAAAAATTGGTCCAGCATTTCCACTTTGCCATGATGTGTGCATTTGTCGATCAAGTGGTGTGGCAATGTCAACTTCTGGCCATCGAGCGCAGTGCATTTCTTCACCGCCCACTTCAAAATAGCAAAAGGTGTCTGGTGGTCCGCCTTAAAGAGCAAGCCGTGAAGGTTGTTTTCCAGATCGGACGAGCTCGCAAAGCACTCTGGCAATTGATGATACTGTTTGCAATACCAGTCCAAGATGTCAATGGAGCGGAACTCGCCGACCTCAAGCGAACCCTCACCGAATTTGTGGTCAGGGGTGCGTTGCTCCAGAAGCCGCGTCCACCACCACTCGATCACGACTGGAAACCGGCTAGTGAGCGTAACGTCAGCGATCTTAGCAAACGAGTCGGACTCAGGCAACTTTGAGCCAGCGTACGCCCACCACCAATCAAGTGATTTAATTGCCCTTCGTCAATGGCGCTGACAAGGACACTCACGTCATTGAGAGCCTCCATGGTCTCCTCCTTGCTGCGTTGGGACTGAATCCACCAGTTTACCACGTAAGTGTCGTCGTCCCGCGTCGAGAGAAGTATACTTGAGCAAGCGAAAGATCCAGTGTATCCGCGAGCGATCGCCCAGTTGAGGACTTTGGTATGTTCAGCAACAGCAACATCGTCCCATGGCTGGGACCGCCAATTCACCATGATCCCTGTCGTGTGGGCAGCGCACGCGATCCACTCGAGTACTTGCCAATTCCCGCTCTTGACAATGTTTGCAATAAAGCTGTTTGGGCCATCTTCAAACCAGATGAGGCGCACTGTCGATGTCGGCCCGGCCAGTCGCCACAGCAGCTCGATGGTGGGCAGGTCACACTGGGCGCCAATGTCCGCGAGTCCACAGCACATGTCGGTGAACAGGATATGGGCCGGGTAGTGCGGCAGTAGCGCGAGTCCGTAGCCGTGCTTGACGGCTTGCGGCGGTTGGTACTCATCAAAACCGCGCGAGAGGACCGCGGAGAGCACCGAGTCGTGATGGGGCAGTGCATTGAGCACATTTATAGCTTCCTCTGGCGAGTGCGCGGCGCCGGCGGCGTGGGCCAATATAATATAGGCGACGTCATCAATCATGGACCTTTTTTTTCAATGGGCCAATCAATATCGTAATTCGAGAGTGATCAGCATTATGGGTAAGGACGAAAAAGATGCGCTTGATTGAAAAAGATGGACAAACAAATCAAAGTCAAGCAAAAGTGGTTGGTGACACATTACAATCTGGAGTCGCCGTGCCTGCTCCTCCGGCCAGAGTGGACACAGTCCTCACATTTTGGCAATTGTTCAACAATGGATATATTGGCTCAAACAAATAAATCTTTCTGCGATGTGTACGGCGCGATCCCCCCAAGCCCTCTGACTCGACAAACACCGGGATCTTGCGCGTGGCCGTCACAGCATGCATCCACTGCACCAAACAGTCGTAACGCTCGACATTGGCGTTACTGCGGCCGAGTCGACGGGAAAAGACCAATGAGTGGCCAGCATGGAGGTGCGCGTGCAGCTACCATTCCAATGCAATCATATCCCTTGACGCGAGGATCGAGTTGAAAAAGATTGGGTCGAATGGTAAAAAATGAGGCGGTGGTGATATTGGCGCGAGTGCACCATCAATGCAGCATCGACAGGCAATAGTACGCGTGGTTCGGAAGGAGTACGTGTTGGGATAGGTCCAGGTCGGGCACAATGGCGTGAAGAAAGTCGAGCGTGACAGGGGTAGGCCAGTGCAGGGCGGACAGACGCGCGTCTGCAAACGCATTCTCGTTTCGATCTGGATCGGCAAACAGAAACGCATGGTCGAGAAGCCAGGCTTGTACGCGGTGGGAATTAAAGCGGATCGTATTGACGCACACTTGCTGCCAAGTTGCTTTGGACACTGGAAACAGACGCATATTCCACCACCATTTAAACACATCCACTGCATCCTGCTCGACCGAGGTCACGAGATGTCCGGCGCAATGATCAAGTTCCTGTGTCGGTAGCTGGTCCTGGTGGCGATCCCACCATTCGATCGAAGCGATTTGGCCAATGGCAATAGCCATGGCCACTATTTGGTTAGTCCATTCCACATCCAGCACATTCTCAGATCGCAAATTAAATCAAGCGTCTCAACACGGCTATTATATATGCACCCATTGATAAGCTGCTGGTCCAGCTTGACCTTCGGTTCACCCAGCGCAGTCGATTTCTTCACTGCGCACTGCAAAATGGGCAGAGTAGTTTTCGCGTTCACCGTAAAGACCAAGCCCAGCGGATCGTCCGCCCATGCAAACCAGTGCGCAAAGTGGCCAAGCTCGTAAGCCCGTGATTCTTGGTAGTGTTGCCAATACCAGTCGAGATTTTGGACACGGCGAAATTGCCAAAGCTCAGGGGTTTCGTACCACCCACCAAACAAGTGCTCGGGCGTGCGGTACTCCAAAGACCGCGTCCACCACCACTCCACCACGACTGGAAACCGGCTAATGAGGACATCATCGACGATATTGGCAAACGAGCCAGGCTCGGGCAGATACAAATATATGTTCTCCAACATCTCATTACCGAGCGATACACACGCATTGCGCTGGCCCCTATCACATGCCCTCACACTGGCCAGAAAACTGTTGCCAGTCTTGCAGAAAAATACTGGCAATGCACTTGAGCGTTTGCCTCCTGAGCTCCTGGTGGACGTCTTGGAATGCACCCGCCAAGCTCCTGCACTGTCTCTTGGTGTATCCCAGGAGAATGCCAGACGTCACCCGAGGCGACGCATGCACGGCTCACCAAGTCGTTGCAGTTCTGGGCCGATCAGGGCAAGTGCGACTTGCTGCTACTCTGTGCTGAGGCAGGGACGCTGACGACCGATTCCTTGTGCATGATCCTTGCCATGCTTCCTGAGTCGAGGCTGGACAAGTTTGGCTGGACCTTTGCTCACGCAGCCTCTTTTTTGTTTGATTTTTCGCTCACGTAATTCTGATTTGACAGCATTGGCAAACTGTCATGAAGTGGCAGCGTCCTGTTTGGCCGCGGTGGCAGGCGTGCAGTTACCTTCCCTTGTACTTCCTGGGAATTGATGTGAAGGGCAGAGTTGAATATATTGGATTTTTTTTGGCGAGATGTTTTTAATTGAGTGGAGAGCAACAGTTGACTACGCCTCAAGGCAAGTACTGCTAGATCAGAGCAAGCAAGATAATCGAATATATTGAATTATAATCAGATCGATCAGGCCAAAAAAAATTGTATCAAGATCAGGTGTAAAATGGCACAATGGCAATGGGATTGGAGGAGGTTTGCACCATGGCTGGAATCTTTCGGGTGACGACCACATCGTACAACCACGACCCAGGAGCAAGATCCTCCATGAGCGCCTCGGGAAAAACGACCGGACAACCAGTG
>MU624579.1:0-48467 GCA_025349905.2 Blastocladiella britannica
AAAAAACGCGTCCGTACCGTCGTCGAAGGGGTGCTCACGGTAGGCAGAACGAAAGCAGCACTCGAAACCACCGGTGCAGCCGCCGCCGCAGAAGGCTCAAACCACAACCTCACCAGCACCTGCCCGCCGTACCGTCCCGCAAGCGACTTGAGTTCCACCCAATCAAAGAATGCCGGTGCATCCTGCGTCGACGGTGCCGAAACCAGTCCCTTGGGGAACTCCATGTACGTGGTGCCCAGGACCTCGTCGTCCTTGTACTTGCACGAGTCCATGACCTGCAAGTACAGCTGGCGGGTAACGTTATTGACGGTGGTCGAGACGGGAAACGCCATGGGGGAGGACATGGAGGACCAGTCGGGGCACGTGTGGCCTTTGGGCGCCGGTGGCGTTTGTAGCGTGCGGCGCACCAGCGAGACCATGCAGTACGGGTCCATTTTGACCAGGCCGGACGAGGGCAGTGACCGGGCGCGGACTGTTTTTTAAAACCCATATTCAATTTTCTTGGTCGATATGCACAGCTTTGTTTGAAGGGTGCCGCATACCGGGCTGGACCATGAGCATGCCCAGGGTACTTGACGAAACCGGCGAAGACGACGACGGCGACGATGAAGATGTGGACGACACGGACGATGAACGCGATAAAGAAGTGCTTGCCATCATTTCTGCGTGTGCCAGTGAAGGGAAATGGGGAATGAGGGCGCGGACACATGCATGAACCGCATTAAGTACAGCGTTAAAGATTTATTTTACTCCTCCTCGTCCTCGCCCTCGCCCTCCTCGTCCGCGACCAGCGGAGCCGCCCGGCTCGCCGGCCGTGAGCCCAGAGCAACTCGAGCCGCGCTCAACCGGTTCGCCAGCACCGCCAGCGACCCGAACTGCACCAGCGCGGCCACATGGAAGTCGACGCCGTACACCGTGGCCATAGCCGCCAACATCCGGCGTGCGACGTGCGGCGGCACCACTGCACTGTCCCCATCGGCAGCGGTCGTCGAAAACACGTCCAGGTCCAGCACTGCCGCCGGTGGCGACGCACCCGCAGCGGCAGAGGCCAGCACGGGCGGCGGCACCAAAGACCCATCATCGAACGCAGCCACCAGCAGTCGGGCCAAGTCAGCGGGGGTCGGGTCAGGCCGAGCGGCCATCGCGTCCGTGGCGCCATCGGTGGACGTTGATCCCGGCAACTGCGGGGCGGTCATCTGGAACGGCGGCGACACCGCCACCACCGTGTGCGACTCGTCGTAGTGCACGCGCGCCTCGTACCACCCGGGCGTCCAAGGCGCCGCGGCGCCTTCGAACGTGACGGTCCCACTCTGCACATCCGCATCCGCTGCCGCTGCATCCGATCCAACCGGCACAATGGGAGCGTCTTGTGCATTGTTCAAGTACTTCCACCGCCCCGCCGACGACACGGGTGTGGTCGCCAGTACCGGAACCGAATTTGCCGGCACCGAGGTCGCGTAGGGACCGGCAACGCGGTACAAAGCAATCCAGTCGCGGCGGCCGGCAAGGCCGCGCGGGATCGAGTAGGCCACGCGGATCGGCGCACCGTACTCAGCCTTGCCCGATGTCGAGTGATCGAGGTGAACTGCGTACAGGGCACGCGCGGTGGGGGCCAGTGCGGCGGCACTGCCCGCGGCGGCACTGGCGCCGCCGACCGAGTCCACGACCGCGACGCCAGAGGAACGCACGGATTCCGACACGTTTTGGAGCCGGGCGGCGACTGACGGCGTACCCGCTGCCGCCACTGCTGCCGGAGCACTGCGAGCCACATCCGTTTGCTGGTCAGGTACAACCGCCGCCGTCACATTCGCACCAGCAGTGGCAGGAGGAGACACCACGCGCGCGACCAGCGGCGCCACGCGCTCGCGCACCAGCTTGACGGCGCCCGACTCTTTGCGCACGGCGCTGCCGTACAGCCGCGTCATATGGGGCTCCTCGACCAGCCGCAGGAACGCAAAGTTCGCCGCCTGCGACCCGATCGCCAGCGCCGCCATCGTCCATGACCCGGACATGAGCGCCAGGCCCCAGAACGCCGAGTGGCCCATGATCTTTTCCGGGTTGTTGACGAACCGATAGATGCCCGTATAGAAAAGCTCGGTGGGAAGTTCGGCCCGGTCAATGAAAAACTATTAAAATTCCGTGTTAGTTATGACCACCGCGAAATATACAAAGAACAAGACATACGTCGCCGAAAAAGTATCCAAAGTCGCCCAACACCTCGTGCACGCTGACGGCGGTCCACCCATGCAACAGAATCAAGACCGCGCCAACCGTATGCCGCAACACGAACGTGCCCACCGTCCAATCATCGGGCACATAGTAGTTCTTGAGCGCGGCCACCGTGAACGCAATGTACAGCATCGAGATCGACAAGTTGTAAATGGGCTTCCAGTGTTCGAACGCGTCCTTGTTGGACCCGCCAAACTGGATAAAGTGGCGGGTCCATGCGCGCCGCGTCGACTGCGCGTGCAGCACGTACCCGAGCACCCCCGAGTGGAACGCGATCCACACCGCCGCCTGCGCGGTCGCGAACGCGCGGGTTCCAATCAAGCCCGTGACAATAGCGTACCCGCAGATCACCAGCGTGAACAGGTCCGGCGCGCGGTACACGTCGACGTTGCGGACTACGCCGACCAGGTCGCGCGCGAAATACGTGCGGAAGACGCGCATGTATGCCGGGTTGGACAGGATCTGGTGCGGCAAGTGCCGGTCTTTCCCATACGTCTTGAAAATGTGCGGGTTCTCGACGTACGTCAGGAACGCCAGCTGGCCGAAATGAGCCACCAGCGACACAAACAAGACCGTGTAGGATCCCGTGATCAGCGCTACCCCGTAGTACCCCGCGTACCCGACCGAGTACATTGGGTGCGGGGCCATTTCAAACACGCCGTCGAACGTCAGCGACGGGTTGTTGAGGAGGAAGAAAAAGTCGCCCCAGTCTAAAATCGATTTTATAGTGAGTACATTGTTCGAAAAAGGAAAAAGGAAAAAAAACATACACCAAGCAAAGTCCTTGACAACCCGGTGCGCATCCACTTTCACCCACAGGTTAAACACAAGCACAACCAACCCCGTAGCCAGCCGCGCCAGGTCCGTGAAGCCAAAGTTGGACCAGTCCCAGTACGCGAAAAAAAAGATGCAGTAGGTCGCGAAATCGTTGATCAGCACCAGATCCACAATGGACCGGTACAGCAGCCAGGTGTTGAATTCGAGCGGCATGGCCTTTTTTTTTGTCGTTGGATGTGAGTTCAATATGAAACGCAGCAAATAAAAAAGCGGTATACCTCAAACGAGTACTCCCCACCCATCTTGCGCTCAAACTCGCGTTTAAAGAACTTGGCGGCCACTGGGTTCTTGGCAGCGTCAAACCATCCGTTCTCGACCACTACGCCCTGCAACCACCGCTCGTCCGACTGCCGTTTCAAAATGTACCCCAGACCAGCATTGTACGCGGCACGCCAGAACAAGAACAGAAACAAAAACACCCAGCGCGGCAACGGAGTAAAGAAATACAGCGCGATCTGCGTGCCCATGATCGCCACCGTCGCGAAATCAAACAGGTTGGCCTCCGGTGCGCGTGCGTTTTTGCCATCAGCAGACGAGGTGGGCTTGTTGGGGGCAAGGTGGCCAAACACCGACGTGAGCATGTCGGCAGTCTTGGGAAGCGCGAAAACGGTGCCCGAGGGCGTCACGCCGTGCATCTGCTCGCCCTTGTCGGTGTTGTCGCCGACGGCAGTTGATTCCGTGGCAGTAGTGGAAGCGGGGCTGGCGCGATGGCGCAGGCCAGTATCAGAGTCGGCCATATGTGTCGTTTGTCGTATTATGCGCAAGAGAGAGTGGGAGAGGGATCCGCTTTTTCGCGTTGCTTGTTTTGGTTTGGGGAGAAAAGAAGTCAAAGTTCAAAGTACGCGCGCGTGTGCGTTGGATTTCAAAATGAAAGAGAAAGGACCAGAGGCATGGACGGCGAGATTGAAAGAGAAAAAAGGCGAGGGGGCGGCCTTGGTCAGCAACCTGAGGGTACGTGTCGCGCGCGTCGGTCGCGTTTTTCTGTTGACCAAGAAAAAAATGATGACGAAGCATTAACGTGTTTGCATTTACGACTGTCAAAAGTCCTTGAATCACATCACCACCGGCTCCCCGCGTTTTCAGAGCCTGAGCTGGGCACGGCGGCCAGAGCTGCAACGTACACGGCCATGGCGGCGGCCGTGTCCTCGAGATCCAGTGGGTCGAGCGCGTCCATCATCTAAGTTTGGGAAGTTTCGAGATCAAAGAAACGAGAAATGGGAAAAGAAATGAAAGCGTACGTCCGCCGCGGTATGGTGGTACCGGAAGTACACGTCCGACGGCGTCGCCGAGTCCCACGCGCCGCACAACGTCTGCGCGCACCAGTCGCCCACATCCGGCCCGCCGTTCCCCCCACGCCTAACCTCCCCACCACGCCCGCCCACCTCGCGAATCAGCTCAGCAACACTTGCCAGCGCCTCAAACTGCGCGTCGGTGGTAGCTCCACCAACCGACAAATGCCCAGGCTCAAACACGCCCTCGTCCGACTCGATGGCCGCCACCACCTTCTCGTGCTTGTGCGCGGCAAAGTAGGCGTGTCCGCCATACAATCCGTACTCTTCGGCCGTGAACGCCACCAGCCGCACGGTGCGGTCCGGGTTGCGTTCGGACGCGTCCAGCAGCAGTTGCAGGGCCTGGTGCATGACCATGTACCCGTCGGCGTCGTCGGCGGCACCGACGCCAAGTTCCCACGAGTCCAGGTGCCCGCCAATCACGACAATTTCGTCGGGACGGACGGAGCCAAGGACTTCGATCACCAAGTTGCGGGACACGCCCTGGCCGATGGAGTTGGCAAGCGTGAGGTGCACGCGCGGTGGAGACAGGGTGGAACCGGGGCGTTGCGAGCGCTCGTACTGCCGCTGGAGCATGTGCGCGTCTTCGACTGCGAGCGCTGCTGCTGGGATTCTATTCTCATTTTTTTTTTGTTGTCAGGTCTCAGCAATGGCAAATGAGAGGGATCCACGTACGATGCGCGCGTCGAAGCGCCCGTGTGCGGCGTCCGCATGCTGTACGGCGTGACGGACCGGATCAAGACTGCCACGGCTCCCCTGTTATTACAGCATGAGAAACTGATCCCAAAAAAGGGAGAAAAAAAAACGCACCACTTTTCCGCCCACACCCCCGCGTTCTGGCGAATCAGTGACCCATCGCTGTACTTTGTCCACTCGAACGCAATCACCGCGATTTTACCCCTGATCCCGCCCTTGGCACCCACGGAATCCAGTTCCTCTTTACTGGCCACCACCACCACCTCGGCGTTGATCCCCTCGGGCGGCGTCGGAGCTGTGAACCCGAGCCCGACCACGGCCAGTGGGAACGATTTCAGTGTTTCGGTGGTCAAAGTCGCCGATTCGGGGCCACGGTTCCAGGTCGGGATCGGGACTTGCTCAAAATGTACCGACAGGTTTTGGGCGCGCGCGCGGGAGGCGACCATGTCCAGGGCGGATTCCAGCGCTTTGTTAATTGTCGTGAGTTTGATCTGCTGGTGAAATGAATGGATTATCTGGTACCTTGGGAACCGCCCGGACGCGGCCCGTATGTGTCTGTGAACACCCATGTGTGAGTGCATGAGTAAAAAAAGTATGCGGGCCGACTCGCGGGTCAAGTATCCAATAATGAGCTCAGCTGATCCGTGAAATCATTGCGCCATTTCTTCATCGCCCAACGAAAAGAGAACGGACCCGTCAGCTCGGCCAGCTTGTCCCACGCCAGTACGTCGACCCCCCATTCGTCAGCTGCCGGCACATGTTTTCCATTGTTTGCATTGGCCAAAAGACGCTCCTTGTTGGCGGCAGAGCGCGCGTAAATCCGTTCGACGAGGGGCCGGAACGCATTCTGTTGATGGTTGTTTTTGCTCACTGCCATCGTGCTGAATGAGTGCTGCTGGGTGGTCGGGGCAGCGTCGACGGCCGCGATCGCTACGGCCACCAGCAATAGGCCAAGAGCGGGCCAGGATCCAGTTCCAAGAAGCATTTTTTTTGTAATTTCAATTGGTTGAAGTGAAAGAGGCTCATTTCGCAATCAACGCATCCAAAACGCCCTGCTGCTCCTGCTCCATCTTGGCGTACGTCTCGGTCTGTGCCATCAATCTTTTATCTTGAAGTCAATTTATGGCATTGGTGAATCCATATATAAAGAATACATGCCGATCCAGTTGCATTTGACGCTCACGTAACAAGAACGAGATGCGGTTGAGTTCAGCGACCCGACGTGCCGGCTCGCGTTCCACGGCGGTCCGCAAGGCGATCGTCTTCAGCTTTTGCTTTTCAATTTCGCCCGCGCGCGCCTCGACAATGGCCATAATGTCGCCGACCAAGGACGAAAACTCGTTGACCTCTACATCGTTTTTGCAATCAGTAATGATTGAAAATGAATGTAGTAATTTTACTGACTGGATGAGAATTCGCGGCACTGATCGCGCAGTCGCTCCGATGCATCGGCTACCGTGGGCGGGATCAGGCGCAGGCGGCCCAGATCATCAAAAGAAACAGTGGCAGCTGCGTTGGTGGCAGGATTGGTGATGGACCCGCCGATGGCCGAAGACATGTCCGAGGGAAGATGGCGCAGAATTTTCGGTGATTTTATATTGCGAATTTCGCGCCAAACTGAAATGATCATGAGCGAGTTTTCGCCTCAACTCTCCAATATAGCATTCACAACCCCCAATTTCTGTCTAATTTTAATCTTCTTCATGTTTCATCAATCGAGTGCGCGGGACGTCTGCGCCAGCCACGAATGCCTCTGAACCCTTTAAGATCAGCTTTGAGATTTACCCAAAGTCGTTTTACAGGGCACCCATTGACAAAGCTTTTGGCATTTTGGCATTTTGGCATTTACCGTTTCGAATGTCGGCGATCTGGAGGCCCAGCTGACCGAGAAACTGTGTCCCATGGCGCGCGCGGCTGAGCTACATCCGGATGGAAAATGGACCATCAGGTTGGACGAGAACTTTGCCGAGTAGTTTCGTGATAACCTTGACTTGTGGGTTTTTTTTTTGAAGGCGGAAACCACTCGTACACGTTCAAGCGGCTGGACAAACGAACCTATAAAAACCTTGTGCGTGTCCTCAATGTCTCTTCCATCGCCTCCTGCTGGATCTTGAACCCGACCTTTTTTCCTCTCGCCAAACCGAAGTAATGCTGATCGGCTGATGAAACGCCATTTTATTGGCGTGGGCGGCCTCATCCAGATAGGACAGCGGGTGGTCCTGGAAAAATGCAATGATAAACTGGCGGCGCTCGGGTTCGCCCTCCGTGTCTGATCGGGATTCTCGCCGTAGAGGCTATGAATCCAGGTGTAAATGGACGTCTGGGACCTGGCGAACACGTATGCGACCTCTCGGACGGGGATACCAAGGACGAGATGGGCGTGGAGCGCGTGAAAGCGCGTGCAGGCGCTCGCATGGCGCCGGGAGACCTGCAACTTGACGATTTAGGCAGGGGTGGACATGGCGGTGCGTATTTATTGATCGTTGATAAAGAATTGAGGGCCGGAATACGCTGCACGGTGTTTGAGAGAGTGGGGCGAAAACGTGGGGGTCATGCTGAACACTCAAGTTTTGAACGAAAAAGACAATACATTATCATATACACTATTGTGCGATGGCCAAAGTCCACTTGGCCAATCGTCACAGGATGCGGTTGATGACGTGGCAGTTGAGTTCGGCGTGAGGCGGGGTGCCTGCCATGGGTGGCATAGGGGAGCGTATTGATATTTGTTGCAGTAAAGTTGGTGGGCAGGGAGAGTGAGGCCCAAAAATATTTCCCTCTAAAAGAACGTAAAATGGCCACAAATTGTCCTTCAAATTGAGTTGTGCCAGTCAATCCTTTCCCTTTTCCATGGCTTGTTAGGGGCGGCGGGTTTCAAGCTCGGGTCCAAACTGTTGCCACCAGCTGAGCACATCGACATGGCCGTTCTTGCTGGCCCAGTCCATGGCATTCTCCGAATACTCAAGCTCAAGGCCAGCATTGCGCCACCACTCGAGCACATCGACATGGCCGCTCCTGCTGGCCCAGTCCATGGCCCAATCCGAGTACTTGAGCTCGAGGCCAGAGCTGCGCCACCACTCGAGCACGTCGACGTGGCCTTCCTCACTGGCCTCGTCCATGGCATCTTGCGAGTACTTGAGCTCAAGGTCAGTATCGCACCACCACTCGAGCACATCGATGTGGCCGTTTGCACTGGCCCAGTCCATGGCCCAATCCGAGTACTTGAGCTCGAGGCCAGAGCTGCGCCACCACTCAAGCACATTGACATGGCCGTTCCAGCTGGCCCGGCCCATGGCCCAATTCGAGTACGTGAATGGCAACCCAAGGGAACGTCGCACCTGCAGCGCCTCAGTCCACCCCAGCTCGCTTGCCCTATTGGGCGACAGGGACCATGCACAACGGAAAATAGCCATGACCACGTCTGGCGCGTCGTCGCGCAGCATTACGCGGGCATATTGGGCCAGTCGGCTTCGATGTGCCTGGGCAGTTGCCAGAGATTCTTTGGACAATTGTTCATCGTCGGGCTCTGGACAGTGCTTCTTCGTGGTGTGCTCGAGCACAGCATGCACGAGGATGCGGTTGATGACGTGGACGTTGAGTTCGGCGTGAGGCGGGGTGCTTGTCATGGGGTTGTTGAGATTTAATGGAAGAGTGACCCAGCAAAAGTTTCCACGCACGCACATCCTCTACCTTTTTTTTTTACCAATGCAACCGATGTATTTATGGGACCAATTGGCTCGGCCCCGCCCAAATCAAGAGAGGAGAATCAAAGGAAGAGGGAACACAGCGTGATCGCATCTTGCGCACCGACCAGGACATGTGCGCCACCCCAAGGCCAACCAACCGCGTGCAGCTGTGAAGCGCACTTGAGCGGGGGAAGGAAGAGAGAAAAGGGCGATGCACATTTGCCTCGAGAGGCGATCCCAGTCAACCACCAGGCGAGCAAAAGCACGCCGGACTTGGCCGCGAGGCAGTGGTGGGTTGAACGCATGTGCGCCACCCGTGTTGTTGGTGGGCAGTGACGCGGCGCTGGCCACAGGTGGGCTCACAGTGCTGTTGGTGGCTGGACCCCGCAGAGCGGCTCGAGGCCCACCAGATCTTGGTACATGGACAACGCGCCACCATGGCAGGCGCGCGCAAACTCGGCATCGCCACAGACAAGCGAACGACGCAGCAGACCACCATTCCGGCAACAGACATGGTTGGGCAAGGATGTGGCAAGAGCGATGTTGGCAAAGCAGCATGGGGACAGCTGTGCATGGGCATGCCATCAGCTGTGGGTGCACAATCGGGGCGGTTCAGCCAGGTCGGGGGGTTCTGTCACCAGGCATGGGATGAGCTCGGTGGTGCAGGTGCACTGTGAGAGCCACACTTGCTCGCGAATCATGGCCAAGAAGGCAGTGATCGCATCTGACAGGAGCACAGCCTTGTACTTGCATACATCTGTCCAGTCCCGAACCCAATCCTCGAGCACGAATGCCTGCGGCCATGAGCAGCGGCGCGGCGTGGTAGTACTGCTCGAGCGCCGCCGTCGCCCCATCCCTTTGCGCAGCCGGGAGGACCATGGCGCCCTTGGCGCACGCATGCCCGACTGCGTCGGCGACCTCGTTCTGCGCGTCACGACACACCAGGAAATGGCCTGGCCCGTCGACGGCAACCATGCACGTTGGGCAGTTCGGCGACGGGAATGATGCTGGCCACTGCTCGTGCAACAGCACGCGGGTTGGCAGTGTGCCAACCGCGATCTTGACCATCCACGCCGCGTGCACGTCACGGCCAAACGGAACAACTTGACGTGACGCCTTGGAGCCGCCGCCAATCGCCTCAACCATCCTCGCAGCATCGACCCGGACAACACCGTGGGCCCGCCACACACGACCAACCGCTCGACTCGTTTCGCGGCAGTCAACCAACGCGCGCACAAAGCGCCGCGGATCTCCCTCCAAACGCACACCTCGCCAACCCCACACGAACCCCAAGTCGCACTCCCGCCGCGCCACCGCGCTGCACGAAAGCACCCCACCCTCACCACGCGCACCACGACCCGCCAACACAGCGCGCAAGGCTCATGGCCAACCCCGACATGTCTTAAATGACCATGACCTGGTTCTTGGCCTGCCTTGGGACAGCCGAAATCACCGCGCAACCCGGCTGGCAAGCTGCCTCACGGCCTGGATCATGCCAGTTGAGTTCATAAAAAAGTATAAGACATCAAGCCACTTCTGTATTGTTCAACTCCGAATAATTACAATTTTGGATTTCCCTCCGCGCACGTCAAAAATTTTGGCAGCTATTATCAAAAATGACCACCGCTCGGTAAGTACGATTATTACTCGAAAAGCACCTGGAGGAACCACGACCGACCGTTTGCTCGCACGCACGCCTGTAAAATTGTTGTCGAGTGAGACTAAATTTTTGTATTGAACAATTCCCGAGGAACACGCTAACGGTTAACACCTGAATCTCCTTCGGCCTGGCGCCGAAGGAGGTTTTCCCGGTCCGTACATGACCACATGAAACTCTAAATTGAGTGCACGACGGAGACCAACACCGGTCGCCGGCCCGCCGCCGAGGAAAACTTGGTGGTTGGGTTTGTCCTCGTCGGTGAGCGCGTACTTGGCCTTGATCCGTGCGACAAATTTGTCGATGGACGACTCGCCACCGACCAGAGTGCGATAGCGGCGACGGCGGTGCGACTTATGCACGGGGGAATCGAGGACTTGCTGGGCCTTGTTGTACTTACCGTCCATTGTATTTTTTTTATTAGCGGGAGGATCTTTTGTTGTGTGGTTGGTGTCGCGAATGGTGTCTTAATAAAGAACCACCAATATTTATCGCTCCTTGAATATTTTCTTGCAATTGACATGGCCGGCCGCAGCAACAAAAAGTCAACTGTGGCCACGACAGCTCCCCCGCCATCGCGAAAGCGCCCCGGGCTCAGTGCCACTATTGCGTTTCCGTCAACTTCAGACGAAAGCGACAATGCTCGACCTACCCCGAAACGCGTGCGGCGGACGCTTGCGACCCTTGTGCTTAGCTCTGACGTCGACGATGACGACGTGATTCTGGACGTCGACGGTGACGATGCGAGTTTGGACATCGGCAATGATGTGATTCGGGACATCAAGGGTGACGATGTGAGTCTGGACAATGGGGAGCCCACCTTCATGCTGCAACCCCAACAGCAGGATTCGCCTGACATTATACTCCAGCACTTTACGCCGACTTTGCTGCGCGGGGGGCAATTCGTCTTGGGGGAAGCAGATGGTACCACTTCATGTGCTTTTGCATCTTTAAAAATGCTCAAGCCATTTTCTACAGATCTTTTATTCTTGGGCGAATTCACTGTTACGTCGTCGGAGCGTTTTCAGGTGCCCCCTGCACTCATTGCCGCCAATGGTACTTACACTGGCTCGGCCGATGCCGCGATTGGCGAGGTGCTTCTGATGGCCATCGAGCAAGTACTCGTCTGCACCCGCGCCATGATCGAGCAGCGGGACGGCAACTATTACTACCAATACCGGCCCCGCCCAAAACCAACCGACATGCCCTTGTCTGAAACCGTCGTCTATCGGTTGGCGACTCCGTGCCGGACCCTTGCTGACGCCCTCAAGGTCAACGAATCCCATTTCTCAGCCGCGATGAAAAAAGACGCGTACTGGAAGCAGATGAGGCGCTTGCGGAAGACTGACGACAAGGTTTGTGAACGAGAGAAATGGTCCAACGAAACCCTGAGACCGTACCCTGTCGACAAGCGGCTCGAGGTCCGGACGCAATGGATTCGAAAGGGCACACCAATACCAGTGCTGCTAAAGCTCGCCGAGGTGCCTGACATCATCCGGACTCTTGACCCGGCACTGGTGCCTTTGGTGCGCGTAATCGTATGCGCTCTTCCGGGGCAGTGCGTTACGGGCGACATCATGTCGTACAAGTGGTGCCTTTGCCTTCGAGATCGTGCGATCAACGATGCTGCTCGATCGGGCGACGAAGTGATCTTGAGGCTTCTTGATCCACTGCTCTTGAAGTTGTTCTGACCGTGGACGGACGGCATGAATACATGGATTTTTTTTTTTTTTTTTTTACATTGGCAGCTCTCGTTCGGATTGTGTTTGGGACGCCTTCCTTTCCCCACATTTAGTCCACGGCACCAACACCTTCAACGGCACACTCGGCCAATATTAATCGTTTCTGGCCCTTTTCACTGTGACGACGATCCGCCCAGTGTGCTCCTCGTCTCCCCACAGGTGGCTAAATCTCATTTCTTTCCATTCTGCGGGGGTTAATATTCATAAGGAAAGTCGATCACAGACAGTGTCTTTTTCTTCACCTTTTGCCGGGCGTATTTCGTCCCAACCCAAATCTTGTTTCAATGGGCGACTTCGTCCCTGTTCCGCTGATGGGTGCCGGCAATATCGGCGATGCGGCCGTCGCAATCAATCTTGAGTGGCTCGATATCCTGCCTGATCAACAAGCCATGGTGGCTGCCATGCTCGCCAAGGAGAGCGTTGCCTTCACGCCCATCCAATTTGAGATCGAGCGCACAGTCGCCATTCAATTTGGCGCGAATGGTCCAACTCGACGCGCACGAGCCGATCCTGGCCCCCGCTCCCTGTACACCGATGCCGTGTGCCCAATTTTCATAGATGTATCGGCATTTGAGTCCGGGTCCATTGTCACTGCGTTGGCATTTGTCGCTGCCAGCAACAACCGCAACTTGCGGTTTGTCCCGAACCTTGGCGCCGAGCTGGGGCTGTTCTGGCCCCGATTGCCGGACGATATGCCGCGCATCCCTTCGCGTGCGACGCTCGTCGTCTGCCCTCGACTGCTGATGGCGCAATGGGTTGCACAGGCGCACTCCGTGATTTTTGGCCCCATCATTGCGATTTCCAATTTGGCGGAGCTCAAGGGCACCTCGTGGGCCGCGCTCTCAACCGCCGAGCTCGTTATTGTCGCCAAGGAGCTGCTGTTGCACTCGCAGTTCGCCCAGCCGCTTATGATCGACCAGGCCAACCGAGCGGACTTTGACGCTGCTGTCTTTGGTGACCGGCCGCCTGTTCCGGGCGAGCCCATGTACGATGTCCACAAGAAGATGCTCGACGCGGCGTGTTCTGATGTGGCGCGCATCCTGGACGACGGTGCCGAGGTCACCGGCCCCATGGTCTTTGTTGCGCCGTTCCTCGACCGTTACCACTGGCGGCGCGCCATTGCGCACAAGCTGCCGTCAACCATTAGTGACCCGCGGCCGAATACCACGGGAACATGGACATTGCTTTCGAATATCAGCGCCGGCTCGTGGTTATCGGTTGTGCCGCCGCCGCCTCGGCCCGACCACGGCCGCGACGACCTCGTCCCGCTCGCTCACGTCAAGGAGGCAATGATGGGAGCCGTCATCACTGGTCGGTGGGGCATGGACCTACCCGATCACGCAGCAAAGCGTCTGGTGCCCTTTCTGGTTTGCTGCTGCCTCGGACTCAACTCCCCTGCAGCCCCTTTCGTTCCACCCGCCGTGTACACGGAGGTTCCGATTTACCTTTCGGAGATGGAAACGGTGGTCCTCGGTCTCACTGTGCTCATCAACCCTGTAGACGATGGGTTTGCTGTGCGGGCAGCGCAGCACCACCACATGGTTCGGTACGAGGTTGGTACAGGTGGCAAGGACGTCAAGCCCTTGGAGACACGGTACTGGTTCCTGCAGATGGCGTCGCAATCGAATCACTTCCTCAGACGCGCCTATGGTCTCGACCCGTTGATTGGCAGCATGCTGAGCGCCAGTATGGTCCAGCTGCAGGAGCCGCCTGCCAGTTTTCAGACCAGTCATGGCCTGACTGTCGCTGACCTCTTCGAGTGGCTCGACCCTTTGCAGGTGTCCGATCAGGAGCTGAAGAAACTGCGCGAAATGCCGCGAAAGGTCAACAAGCTCGTGCCGCATGGGAACCAAGCTGGGAAGTGGCACCGGAAGTTGCTGCAGGCGCATAGTGCGCGTGTCCGGGCGTACGTGCACGATTTTTCTCCCTTGATTCAAGAGCTCACGTCCCCACTGGCCGAAGCGGCGACCGGCTGCAAGTCTTGCGGAGGCGATTATGCGGACGCCGATGTGGTGCTGCTGATGGCGACGAGACCGGCGCCGACGTGGCAATGCCAACGCTGCCAAGGTCAAGTGGACGGTCGTGAGGCGGTACCTCGTTTCATGTGCCAGCCGCGACAGTCCCGAGTCGCGCATGCAGCGGCAATAGCAGTGCTCGAGGAGCGGCAGCTGGGCCTGCATCGGATCGCCCACGCCCAGGGCCAATACGCATTGTTTTTGGACAAGGTCGATGTGCCCACGTGTACGGCCGAACGAGTCGTTGCTCGGCAAGCGCACCTCCCCACAGCGCGCACTCCCATCGCGGTCACAGACTTTATGGGTATTTGCGGGTCGCGGGTGACCCAGCTCGTGTGCCATGTCGCTCGCCTCCTGGACAGCACCAACTCCATCCCGGCCAAGGTGGTTATTTTCTGCGAGTATTTGCAGCAGATTAACCTCCTGCACGACGCTCTGACCTGTGCTGGCGTCCGATGCACTGCTGTCCGCCATGGCATCCACACGTACTACCCTCTGCAGGCCTTCAAGGTTGGTCTGGCACCTGGGACCGCTGCGGATGGCCAGCCCATTGACACGGCGCCGGCGCTGGTCCTGATCATGCCGTACTCTGCTTGCGACTATTCTTTGGAATTGACGGAGGCCACCCACGTCGTCCTATCGCACCCGTATGTGGGCCCGGACACTGCGGTCAAGTACGAAGGCTATGCGCCTGGTTGCCGGCTCAATAACAAGGAGTGGGGGGACGCGAAGCGGGCAGAGTGGTCGAACGAGCGGTGGCGAGTGGAACGGCTCAAGTGGCGCGAGATCGAGCGCCTTGCCGTGGGACGTGTCGTGCTTGGTGCGTTCGCTTTTTTTCATTTCATTTTCATTTTGTACTCTGACGCCAGTTCAAACGAAAATGATAGCTGGGCAAGCCAACTCGGTTCAAGTAACGCGTTTCTACGCGGCACACACGCGCGAGGCCGAGATTGCGATGGGCTATGGTGACCCGCTGGATTTCCATGCAGACGAGCACACGATCGCCGCTCTGGAGCAGGACAAGCGGGATCGGTTCCCCAAGGACTGGACTGGGTCGGGAGTGGATCGGTTGGCGGATGCTGTGATATATTCCTATCCTCGTCGCAGCGCAAAATAATATCATCACCCCAGTAGATCGAGGCAATTTTCGTCTTGGCAGTAACAAATGCATTTCATCTCACTTATAGACGAGCTCCTGGCCTGCGCCTAAACTGACTTTGATCTCGCAACCAACTTCGATCCAAATGGTGCTTCACTCGCATCGTTCCCGCCCGCAAAATGCCCAAGGCGGCGGCACTTGATCACAGGGATCGGCGCCGCGGTAGTCGGCAATGGTGCAGCCCAGGTGGAGTGGCACAAGTCGTAACCCCCGTTGAACCTGGCGCGCGCCATGCCAGTATGAGTAAGAGGAGCCGAGCGATGGAACACAGCTACCGGAGCTGGCTGTTTTCCCTGCAAGCGTTTTGTGACGAACGTTTTTGTTCCCAATAGACTCGAATTTTTTGAATAATGTTTCCGTAACCTTTGACCAGAACGTATAAGTAGAGGATTTTGTCTAGACCGTCTGATATGACACGACCCGTTTCAGACACTTGCAATTTCCACGACGAACCAAGCGCGGTGAGCACGAGCACTTGGTTTCCGCCAAAATGTAAGCCATTTTCGTTTGATCCAAAGATGAAAAAAAAAAAAAAAAAAATTTGGAAAATCGTTTGTTAGTTATGCCCGCTTATCTAGCCCGATTTGCTTTTAACGACCAACAAGGAATCAAGATTCCTGCTCCGGAGTATTCGGATTATCAACACCGTCTGGGCCATAGACCTGGTGCTGGGGTTCGTGGCGCAAGACCCGAAGGGCCTTGGCGGTGATATTGGCGACGGCAAGCGCGTCACGGTTCCACCACTGGCTCTTGCATTCGGCGCGGGGACAGCGCAGCAAGTGGTGGACCGGGGCGCGGGTTTCGCGAGGGCCGTCGTCATTCGGGTGTGGGTGGGCGTCTGAGGCTGGCGGCAGCCGGATCGTCACGCGGTTGAGAGGATGCATGACTGGGCCCATGCACACCGGGCAACAGCTCGATGTCCGAAACTCATTCACAAGGACGAGCACAAAGATCAGCGAAAGCGCGCGACGGAGACCAACACTGAGCGTCGGCCCGCCACCACGGAAGCCATTGGGGTTGGACCAGTCCCCGTACATGATGGCAATGGGCACGTCCTCGCCCGTCTCCCCCGACTGCACAGTGTACTTGGCCTTGATCCGCGCGACAAACTTGTCGATGGACGACTTGCTGCCGATCAGGGAGCGGTAGCGGCGACGGCGGTGCGACTTGGTCGCATAGTACACCCGGAGGGACGCGAGCACTTGCTGGCGCCTGAGCAGGTAGCCCCGGAACGACTCGAGCATGCAGCTGCAGGCCGAGCGACCGTTGGTGCCGAGGCTGGTCTCGATGGCCTTGATGTCGATCGTGGTGCTGGCCTTGTAATTGGCCATCTGGTTGCGTGCCTCGGCCGCGTTGCGGGTGTGCCCGGCCTCGTCCGCCCGCACGGTCGCCTTGTAGTCAAGCAAGTCGCCCTCGTACTTGGGCTGCTTGGCACGGCCCTGCCCGACGTAGTCAGGATCGCGGAGAGCCTCGCGCGTTCCCGCCACCCACTCAAATCGGGCCTTGATGCAGCCACCGTCGTTGTTGTTGCCGTCCACGTCCACGGGGTCCACGCCGTCCTGGTTGGCCGGTGGCTGGCGGTCCTTCCGATGGCCCGACCCGAGTGTCAGCAGGCTCCGCTTGCCCGGATCGGCCCCGAGTAGCGTGTATTTGTCGAGCAGCGCCGTCCGCGCGTTGTTGTCCAGATCATTGACGTACGGCGGATCATCCGGGACAAACGCACCACCTCGATCGGCCCCAGTGTACCGCGTCAGCCCAAGCTGGCTCTCGTCGACATATCCCAGGCTGGTCTGAAACCCGTCGGTGGACATGCTGTTGCCGAAAACCAAGACCTGCTTGACCGGGAGAGGGCCTACCTCGACTGACCGCATGGGCGGACGCTTGTTGCGGCGACCGTTGGGCGGGACCGTGGCCGACAACTTGGTCACCGACATCCAAATGGCAGTGCTGAAGATGGCGGAGAACTTGTCAGGCAGGCGTAAACCACCAGTGCGCACGGCTTTTTCCGGCACGAGCGTGTACCTGTTCCTGATGCCGCTCAGATCGAACACGACACCGGGACACAGGGTACCGAGCGCCGACCGCAAACGCTCCAAGAACTGTTGTCGGCTGGTCAGCTCGTAAGGCCAGAGCCGAACCAATGTCCCAGTGTTGATCCGAATGTGCCGCTGGATGAGCGTGGTCCGCAGCGGCAGTGGCGAGAACAGCCTGGCCGACGATTCCTCGAGGATCCGGTTCATGTGCACCATGTACGGGAGGTAGTGGTGGGGATTGGCGGCTAGATCGTACACAAAGTTGATGCGGGTGTCGCGGAGCGTTGGGGGACCAAGAAGCCTCAGCTGCGGGATAAGCACGGCCTGCACGTCCAAGGTGCTGTGCTGTTGAGGGCGAAAAAAAAAAAATCAAGCGACTGATAAAAAAAAGTGAAAATAGAAAGACAAAAAACGGACCACGTCGTCTGGTACGACTCCGCCGTACACGTAGTGAATCCACTTCTGGGCGCAACGTTTCAACGCGGCCGTCCTGGCGTTGGCTGGGAGGACGTCAATGGTGGCGCGCGTCGCCTCGGCCACCAGAGCGCGAGTACACCGCCTCACGTACTTGGTGAAGTGCGTCTTAATGTTTTGCTTGTAACTGGCCTGGAACTGGAAGGCCTCGATGCCAAACACTTCGGAGAGGTGGAGACCACTGACTCGCTCGCCAAAGAGGTCCGCGTTGTCGTCGAAAGCCCGCCGGATACGCGCGTCCAGCTCCCTGGTGCCAACAGAACGGCCTATTAAATTGGGTCAGGGTCAGTATATCACTGCTTTTTGAAGGAATTAAATGTACCTTCTCCCCGATGGGCCACTTCCCTGGCCACGCACGAGAGCAGGCGGCGGAAGAGGGACGCCGAAAAACCGAAAATCTTGTCGTTGGCCATGGTGCGAGCGGTGGCGTGCGTGAACCCGTTGGTGCCTTCGCCGGCCGTCAGCTCCTCGAAGCGCTCGAGGATCATGAGCTTCAGGACCATCGTGGCTTGCTCGACGGCACATTGCGTCCGCTTCACGGCGTCTTGGATCGCTGCATCGAGCCGAGAGCTGCTGATCAACTTGGTGATCCGGCAAAAGCGGGTGATGCGGGCGCGAGCCATTTTGTCAGGGACGGGCAGGGGAGCTTTGCTCGGCTTGGACGGCTTGGGGAAATCCTTGACGGCCTTGCGACCCTTGGGTCCCTTGCGAGCTTTGCGAACGTTGCCAACTTTGCGAGCTTTGCGCGAGGTGTGCGAGGTGTGAGCTTTGGGAGTAAACGCATTGTCATCGTCGTCGTCATCGACCTCCTCGTCGTAAGTATCGTCGTCGTCGATATCGGCATCGTTGTCGATATCCCAGTCATTGTTGGAGTCGAACGAGTCGGAGTTGGAGTCGCCAAGAAAGTCGGAGAGGTAAGCGTCGCTATCGTCGCCAAAGAGAGCGCCGGACTCGAAATCCCATCCGTCCGTGTCAGACAAAGGGGCGCTTGAGGGGCGTTTGGGTTGACGACGAGCCAGTGGGGCGATTGGGATGGGAGGGAGTCGAGCGTTTGGGGCAATCATGTTGTTGTCGTCGTCAACAATATTGATATAGTCGCCGTTTTCTGAGCTCGTGCTTGGCGACAGAGGGCCGAGAGGAGAAGCGGCGTTGTTGGTGCCAGTGTCATCAAATATGATATCGACGTAGTCGTCGTTCTCGGAATCCATGTTTGCTATGGATAATAAATGCTGGATGTGAGAGGGCGAGGGCAGGAGTTTTAGTGCTATTCCAACACCTTCCAATTACTGACTCACGTGTTTCGACCTAAAATTGAAAAGGTAGTACCTTTCCTTCGGAAACAAACCGTCAAGGGCCATGCCCTATAGCAATGCAGTTACAATAAAAAAACTTTTAATTCATGATATTAATACAGACAAGAAAAAAAACGCAAGATCATGTCAGCTACGCGTGCTTTGGCCGAGCGGCCGTCGGCCTCCTCGTCTGACCCCTCATTGTCCTCCTCACCAGCAGCGGCCTCCGCGTCCTCGACCTCTTGGTGGGATCACTTCATGACAGCGGCTGTTCACAAGAGCAAGGCAGTGTTGGTCAGTCATTGATCGACTTATGTGGGAAATATAAATTAATCATACCAAGAAAGAAGTCCTCCGGCTCGCCCGCGTCGTCGTCCGCACCCACGTCCGTCGGCTCCTGCTCGGTCGGCTTTGCCACCACCACAATTTCTCAGCAGCGAAAGTGATCTTTGGTGGATCCTTGGCCATGGCGCGAACGGACACTGGCGACGCCATCGCGAGGCAAGACACACTCACCAGGTCCGATCGAACCAGTGGTTTCCATGTCACCCTGAGAATATATTCATTTCAGCTGTCAATATGAAATGTACCAAGGCAAAGGGAAAAAGAAAGGGTGACGCAGTTTCATGACCAGCACTCAATGTAACAGGCGTGATGATGCGTCGCTCAGCAAAGTTGAGCTTAGTCAGGGCCAGCAGGACGCCAATCAAGAAACCGTCAGCAATGGCAAAGAGCGGTGTGACGACCTTGGCGTCCTTGTCCTTTTCCAGGTCCTTCTCGACATTGCGCGGTGCTCCAGGACGCTCGTCTCAAAGTAGCCAGCAACCACCTTCCCAGCTGCATCATCGCATTCGACGCTGTAGGTGGAGGAGTGTGGTCATGGTTAAGAGACAAGAGCAGCTGCAACAAAAATGCTCTGAGCTGGGAGTGGGACAGATCGCGGTTGACGGTTGGAATGGGATGCGATTTTACAATGCTCTTGTAACGGCGTTTTACCAAATCAAACCCATGGTAAACGCTGCCGCTGGCTCCCGCAAAAGTGTGCGAAAAGATAAAGCTGTCTGAGGACTTGAGATGATCCACAGCATCGGTCGTGGTCTGTTCCCTCGTTTTTTTTTTTTAAACCACCGATGTATTGTCGGTTTCACGGTTTCGCAGTCTTGAGCGCAGTTTCGCTGACACTTTCACCAACACAAAAACCCTCTCTAAATCAAATATAACTCTATGTCTCCTGCCCCGAAGGCCCGCGCTACCCCAACCCCACCGGCCCTTGCTGCGAATCGCTCTCGAGCGTCGATCGATGCTGCAGCCTAACGTCAAATCATGGAAGCCGTGTCCCTTGGACACACGAGCGTAAACACAAAATACCACGCGCTCTACATGTTTTATTTCCTGGGCCTGACGCAGGAAATGATCGGCGAGCTGACGCGCAAGGGCCAATCAACCATTTCGGATTGGATTAGCAAATTCGAAGAAACGGGTACCCTTGCACGAAAAGAACGCGAAATTTTTTACCGCCGGGTTGGCGAGGCCCGCCGGAGCTGGATCCTTGACTTGTACAAGAAAACCCGCTTCTCTACCTCAACGAAGCGGTGACCAAGTACACCAAGCATTATGGTGAATCTATCTCTGTGACGACCGTCTGGCGTATTCTGTTTGACGCTGGGCTGCGCTGGAAGGTACACGAAGCATTTTTTTTTATTGGTTTGCCTTGCATGAACGCCCGGCTGAATCAACTCGAGTGCCCAGACCCGCCACGCCATGTTTGTTACATGGTACTGAGGGAAAGCGGCCTTGAGACGCGCAACCATGGCCGGAACCAGCGTCTCGGACGGCGCTCCTACGCGATCGCGCACCGCAGGCGTCAACACGTCGCGTTGGAACGCGTTGTATTTGGCAGCTTCGTCGAGGCCCGGGCCATACTGCAAGATGGTCACGGTCAAGGGCTTTTCTTGGCCGGGGACCAGCCACCCATCTTCTTGGGAGTGATGGCTAGGACGCCTTAGAGCTGTGGTTATATTAGCCAAGAACGTAAGGCAAGGCATTGGTCTTGCGATGTACCAGGGTAGAAGGCGAGTCCTTGGGTTAGGAGCGAGTGCCGGCGACCATTGTGCTCCAAAAAGATCGCCACGGGAAAAATTTCCTCCGTGTTCGTGCTGGGCGGAAGAGTCCATTTGCCGTCAAGCAGCTCAGCAACACCCACAAAGTGTCTGCCATACGTGGCAAACAGAGTCCGCATCAGCTCAGCCGGGTCGGTAGCGTAGGAGAGTCCGCCAGGAGCGGAGGAGTTCTTGCGAGAGCCATGTACGGCTTGATGACGACCGCACCGACGGAGACCTCGTAGCGGGCGCCGGGAGGAAGGGCGTCCTCGTCATCCCCGTCACCGCCAATGGGGGCGTCGTCATCGTCGTCGTCGTCGTCGCCAGGGCCGGAGACGTTGCGACCAGGCGGGGGAGTCAAGTCACCGGACGAGGAGGGCGTCGACAAGGCGCGACGAGCCCGAGAAGGGGTCGAGGAGGCAGGCACAGTCGACAAAGACGAGGCCCGGGGAGACATTTTTAATTATATTGAGTCGGTCTTTAAGAGTCGAGGATGAGAAGTGGGGGTGTTTTCGTAGTTTTTTTTTTCCCAATGCAACCGATGTATTTATGGGACCACTTGGCTCGGCCCCGCCCAAATCAGAAGAAAAACAAAAGAAAGGAGAATACAGCGCGGTCGCGCAATGTGCGCCGACCGGGACATGCGCGCCCCCAAAGCCAACCAACCGCGTGCATTTGTGGTGGCCTGTTCCCTCGTTGCCACGGTGGTGGGCGCGATATAGTTTGAGCCAGAGCTGGGCAAGCGGATGAAGGCGATCTTATCGTCGTTTTTCCACGCGTGTGGTTGGGCAGCGGCCGCGGTTCCAGGATCACGAGCCATGTCAAGAATTGATTTTAATATGTTATATTACAGGTCGCAGAGGCAGAATAATGTACATTATATTGTTCCAAGCCGGCGAGACTCGGAACAGCATCAGAATCCTTAAAAGTTGCATCATTTAACACGTTTCCGGAGAACGTCGTCGCCCTTCAGTAATCCCTTTCCCCACGCTTTTTGTCATAATTATAATTTTTGGCAGCCATTCTTCAAAAATGACCACCGCTCGGTAAGTACGATTTGTTGTATAGTCAGAGACTGCGGACGCACCCGCGCAACCGCTCGCCATATGGTTGATACCGTGGATGCATTGGCGTGTCATTTTTATCTACAACAACTTAATTTTATTTAATATCGATATAGTCTTTATGCGAAAGGAAAAGTGCTTGGGTATATGCGCGCCCAGCGTAACCAGAACACCAAGCAGGTGCTGCTCCGTGTTGAGGGTGTCCAGACCATTCAGGACGCCGAGTTCTACCTTGGCAAGCGCGTTGCGTACGTGTACAAGGCCGAGCGGGCGATTCTCGGGTCCAAGATCCGCGTCATGTGGGGCCGCATTTCGCGCCCGCACGGCAACTCGGGTGTGGTCAAGGTGATTTTCAAGAACTCTGTGCCCCCCAAGACGTTCGGTGCTCGCGCTCGTGTGGTACGTTTACTAATTGTTTTGCAGTAGTTTTTTGTGGTGCTGATTTTACTGTATTTGTGCAACAGATGCTCTACCCGTCCCGCATCTGAATGGGGTTTTTCTGGATCCAGGAATGAAATATCAATAATATTTAGTTTCTGGCCTGAATTATCATTTCTCACATCTGAATTTGAGACAGGATTATAATCATCCTCTCCATTTCGCGACTGTGGATTTTGCGTGAGACATTGATGCTGCGTTAAGAACTTTAACATCGCCATCATTGTCGCGCCCAGTCGATTGAATTATTTAACCAGTTTTGGAGTCTGCCTCGGCTCCATTCGCGACTGCAATTGTGCCTGAGACATTGAGACTACGTCCAGCAGGAATGCCATCGTCGCCGGCGTGGTAGCTCCCTGTCAGGTGATGGATAGATTTGAGAATTGGAGACAAACTCGCATCATTGACTCTTTTTCTTCCATCTCCTTCCTCCACAAACCAATCGTAATCAAATATGGCCAAGAAGCCCGCTCCGCGCCGCTCAGCCCCTCGTCGCAAGCAACAACAGCCGAAACCTACCACCCCTTCAACCACCGAACAACAAACGGAACAACCAGTAATGTCCCAACAACAACAACAACAACAACAGCGCGGCCCCGTCCCCGCCCCGGGCGCCGAACCCATGCAACTGACGCGCGCGTGCCCCGCCTGCTCGACGCCCACCTACGCAATGGCGCTGCTGACGCGGTTCCCCGGCTGGGACCGCGACGTGGCCGCCACCCGGCACCAGTGTCACGCGTGCAACCACGTTTCCACGCGGTACACGGTCGGCGTGGCTCCCACGCACACTCAAGGACAACGCACGGTCCTGCACGTGCGGCACCCGCGCGACTTGGACCGCGACGTGCTCAAGTCCGAGCACGCGGTGCTGGCGGTGCCTGCTCTGGGTTTGCAGCTGCCCGGAGCCACCATGGCGGGAACGCTGTGCAGTGTGCGCGAACTGCTGGCGTTTGTGCGTGGCGATGTCGCGGGCAACTATGCGCGGGCGATGGGTGAGGCGGCCGAGAATGGCGGCGAGGACCAGGAGGCACAGCTGGCGGCACTGGGAGCGTTCTTGGACAAGTTGACGCGTGTGCTGTCGCTGGAGGCTACCGGTGATGAAGACCAAGTGGAAAAGGACTGGTTCGTGGCCGACGGCGTGGTGGCTGCCGATTCCCCCCTGACGATCGAAATCTCGGACCCGGCCGGCAACTCGTACATTGCCCCCATGGGTGACGACGTGGCACTGGACACGGCACGCACCATCGAGGACTTTGAGCGGACCGCCGAGATGGTCGCGATGCTGGAGGAGCTGCTTGCGGTGGAGTGACCGCTCTCTTTCACTTAATAAACTTCGCCTTCAATCATGTCCACTGCCACCCCGCCCTCGGACTCCTCGACGGGATTCAATGCGCTGGCGGGAACTTGGCTCATTGGCACCATGGCGGTCCTGGTAGCCGTGTGCCTGTGCGCGTGTATCCGCCACCGCATGCGCAAGCGCAAGCAACGGCGCCGCCGAGATGGCGACCGGGACGAGCACCACAACCGCGACTGTGCCTTACGTTGCCGCGTCGTGACACCTTCTTTGTCTCCAGCGTCAGGGTCGACTGCCGCTCAGGGTCGTCACCACCACCATGCCGGCGGCGGCGCTAGCTCGATTACTACCAATACAAGCATGCTGCCTCCGCCGCCAGCGTACTCGGCCGCGTGTCCGGCCGGCAGCGCGTCCGTCTCCATTGTCGAGGTGGCGCCTGCTATGACACCACCTCCTCCGGTTGCTGACCCGCGGTCGCCGATTCCCGGGTCCACTGGTGCCGTCAGTGCTGTTCTTATCGACGAAGATATTGAAGAGGACGATGATGACAATGTGCGCTTGGCTTTACTCCGCCACGGAGCCGGCGATGCCGACGCTGGTAGCCATGCGGGAGGTCGAATGCAACGTACCGTGATCCCGCCGTGCAACGCACCAACTACCGTGGCGATCCCGGCCGGCGCCACCGTGATCGTGCTTGCGCCCTCATCAGCGACTTTGGCGACGGTGGTGGCCACGAGGGAACAAGAGGATCTGACCGAAGAACAGCACGATATGATGATGGTGATGGACGATGGTCAGTCGGCCACCACCGCCTTTGATATCGAAGACGAAGGTGACCGTATCGATCCCGATCTGGAGGCGTCCGAGGTCGGGGATCCTAAGTCGCCGCACACTGAGTTGGTGGCCATGTCGTGTCCGCTTCCTCCCTCACCTTTTTCGCCTTCGCCTTCGCCTTCACCTCCTCCTTCTTCTCAACTGTGAGAGTACCTTGCTTTTTCTCTACTTGGCGTGCTCTTTTATTTGATTCCCCCCACCCCCACAACCTCACTTTCCTTTCCGTCTCTGCCTGATCTCATATTCTTGAAGATGTATTTCCTACTTTTCTCCCCTCCTCTCCTCTTATTTCTCGAACTGAAAAATTGGATCAAGGTTTATTTAAAAGTTCAAAAGTCGTCGGTCATGATGGCAATGAATTCCTGCTCGTTGACTACACCATATCAAGCAAGTGAGTAAAGGATCCTATCCATATGAAGTGTAAAAAGCTTACTCTCGCCGTCCCCGTCCACATCAAACTCATCCACCATCGCTTTCACCTCATCCTCGTCCAAGTGCTCGCCAACCTCCATGGCCACTCGCCGCAAGTCACGCACCGAAATCGCGCCGCGGCGGTCGGTATCAAACAACGCAAACGCTTTCCGTAACTCGTCTAACGGGTCTCGGGCCAGGATCTTTTCCGTCACTATTATACAACAACACCCATGCATCAGTTTCCTCCGATCGTCTGACCAATGTGAAGCTTCGCGCACCGGATCGCTCGAAATCCTCATACTCCACGCACCCACTCCCACTCTGACCACCGTTGCCACCGTTTCGCGCCGATACTGCCATCAGTTTGGCCACCTCGGCTTTTTTCACATCGAACCCAAGTGCCCGGAACGCGACTTTGGTCTCGTGCGCATCGAGCCGGTTGTCGCGGTCGCCGTCAAACAGGTCAAAGGCTTCGCGAACCTCGCGTTTCTGGTCGTCGGTCAGGTCGCGCGGTAGCCCGGTACTGGTACCAAGTGGGAGTCGTTTTCTGTGAGGTCCTCCCGGTGCCGGTGCTGATGTGCCAGTGCCGGTAGTGGGGCCAGCGGATGAGGTGGACGAGGGGACGGGAGCGCGGCGCGACGCGGCGGCGGATGCGGCGGCGGATGTGAATGCCAGCGACATGGTTTTATTGATGTGAAATTAATGTGATCAAGACTTGATGCGATGGGAAATTGCGATCAAAATTCAAAGAGAGGTTCGATTTGCATTTTCACCCTCAACCATGGATCACCTCCGCGACGATGATGACGACGACGACGGTCGCGGACTGCCCGACCGATCGCGGTGCCGGCGCGATGACCGTGACGATGATGACGTGCTGGCCTTGTCCTTATCCTTGCTACTGCTACTGGACGACTCCTTCTTGTCATCGTCCTTGTCCTTGTCCTTGATGGACTCGGACCGCGACGACCGGTCGCTGCGGTCGCGGTCGCGGCGGCTGCTTCGTTCCTATTTGATCATTGCATATCCCCCCCTCCTCCGTTAGTACCCTTTTAAAACACGATACAAGATAAATTGAAGTACCCGACTCCGACTCCGACTCTCGTCCCGGTGCCCGCGATGCCGTGACGACCGCCGCTCCGACCGCGACGACCGGGTCTTGGACCGGTCGCGCGTCTTGGACCGGTCTCGCCGCGACGACGACGACGACGATCCTGATGGGCGGTCGCGGTCCGACCGCGTCTTGGACCGGTCCCGATCGGACCGGTCGGACCGGTCGCGGGTCTTGGATCGGTCCCGGGTGGACGTGCTGCTGGGTGCAGGCGACGCGCCACCGGGTGCGGGGGTGGTGGTGGATGTGGTGGAAGGTGCACGGACTGTGCTAGCGACAACAGCGGCGGCGGTGGGACGTAACGGACGGCCAAACTCGTCGTGGCCCGGGGCCGGGGGTGGGGCCATTGCAGCACTTTTTATATCCCAAAGTCAACACTTCGGCAACAACAAAAAAAAACATTGAAAGTAAACGCACCCTGGAATCGACGGCGGACCCATTGCCGTCACTGCTGGTGGTACCGGTGGGGGCCGACCACCCATGCCGCCATGCATGCCACCTCGGAAACCGCCCCGTATCGCTGTACCACCACCACGCATATTGTTGTTGTTGCCCATCATGCCATGCCCACCTCCTCCCGGTTGTTGTTGCTGCTGTTGGAACCCAGGCCGCACAAACGGCGGATTTCCACCATTGTTTTGCTGCTGCTGCTGCTGCTGGAACCCTGGCCGCGCCGGCATGCCCATCCCTGGACGCGATCCACCAAACGAACCGCTCTGTTGTTGGAACCGCGAAGAATGCTGTTGCTGTTGATGGTGGTGCTGGAAAGGATTGTCGTCAGGCACGATAACAAGATATGCAGCAAAAACAATAGCGTACAGCAGCAGATCCATCGCGCATCGCCCGCTGCCGATCGCAGTACATGCGCCACGAGTCCTCGTTGAACCCGTAGTTGAAGTAATCGGACAGATCCTCGCCGGGCCGCCGCCACGGCTTGTCCTCGAACGACTCGATCGGGACACCGGTGATGGGTTTCCCGTCGTACAGCGCCAATTGATCAATGGAATCGAGATCAAGGTTGGCCAGGGCGGCTGGAGCTGCTGCTGCGGTACCAGTAGCGGTGGTAGAGGCGGCAGGGGCTGCGTTGGAGGTAGCACTTGTGGCGGTTGCTGCAGTGGTTCCGTCGGCAGCGAGGGCGACCAAGGGTGGGCTATTACTTGGGATAGTTAGTTATCGCATACCATACAAGTACATAGTTGTGTACGTACACGGACGCATCGTCGGCCTCGTCCACCACAATGTCCAGGCCCTGTTAATGTGGTATTTGGTTAGTAGTTGTCTTATAAGGTGTGTCTCTGCCGCCGTCTCAAGAGGGGAGACACCAGCAAAGCTATAAAAAAAGACGGACCGGATCGTCATCGTCGTCGTCTTCCTCCTCGTCTTCGTCCTCGTCGCCATTCTCGTGGTCGTTTTCAACATCCACATCCATTTCGTGATCAAGCCCGTTATCACCACCACCATGACTGTCCACCACATCGATCTTTCCATTGCTGATGTCGTTAACCGTAGGACCTTCGAGAGAACGCGTGGGGACAGATAACGGGGCCGACGCCAGAGGTTGCGTCGGAACGGTGGCCACAGCGACGGGCGCGGGTGCCGGCGCGCCGTACAGGTAGTTGTCGAGGTCGTCCAGGCCGTCGTCCATTAGATATCGTTCTTATGATCACGTGTGCGAAGAGGAGCGAGGCCGTCAAACGTTCATGATCAGATCAACAATCCCAACCCACGAAAAACGCTCTTTGACTCAACCAGCCAGCTTTCCTTGGTACTTTTTTCTCTATCTGTGCCCGGCACCTTTGTCACCTTTCATCCAAGGTACACACGAGGCACTCAAGGCGCTCCATAGCGAAAAGAGCCGGCCTTTATAAGAAAGAAAGCGTATGCCCTACCACCCAAGCTCGGCACCGTCCTCCTCCGCCATGTCACACTCCCACTCCCACGCCTCCCACGCCTCCCACGCCCACTCTCTCTCGGCCTCCCAGCAGCAGCAGCAGCAGCAGCTTGCCGCATCAACGGCCTCGACCCCGGGCGCTATCCCGTACCACCACCCGACCTACGGGCTCCTGTACTACTCGCCCGCCGCCAGCGCCGGGTACCCGACGGCCACCGGTGCCGCCGGATCGACGTCGGACGCGCACCTGGCGTACCAGCAACAGCAGCAGCACGTGCACCAGCTGCAGCAACAGCACCAGCTGCAGCAAGCGCAAGCGCAGGCGCACCACATGTACTCTGCCGCTGCCCCCGGAACCGCCTCGCAGTACGCCGATCTGGAAGCGGTGGCGGCGGCTCAGGCCGCGCAGGCTGCGGTTTTGACGGCAGCGGCGGCTTCTGGTCAGGCTCAGGCGACTACGCCCGTGGCGGCGCCGCGTCCGATCGTAATCGCTCCTGCCCACGCGCCCATGACGGCGGCTCATGTCGAGTGCAACTGCTCGCCCACCATGCTGATCCTTGTGGCCCCGCAACCCGCGCGCGCCGGCGCTACCGTCAGCGTCCCTGTGGTACTGTCGGCGGTGCGCGCAATGTACCCCGGCCGCACGATTCGCGAGCGTGATCTGGTCATGGTTCCGGCTCCCGCCGGGATCTGGGGCGCCGCCGACGCTGCTGCTGCGGCCGCGGCTGCCGCGAAGCCTTCGGCAGCGGTTACGGCCACAGCTGCCGCGAAGCCTTCGGCAGCGGCTACGGCCGATCATCACAGTGGGACCAACGTGCACGCGCGCGAGTGGGCGCCCCCTACGTCCGCCGGCTCGACCGCGGCCGTTGGCCACGCGTCGCCGTCGCCGTCGTCTTCGTCGGCCGCTCACTCGGGCAACGGCGGCGCTCGTAGCACTGGTGCCCCGCAGCACCACCAGCAGCAGCACGGCCAGCACCAGCAACAAGCTGTGGCACGTCAAGAGCCAGCCAAGCCGCAGCAGCCCGCGGCGCGGCCCGCGACCATCGTTGCCAGCACGGGCGAGTTTGCGTTCCGCGGCGCATTCGCGGCCAAGAAGCACGGCGCCGGCGGGCGTCATCAGGGAGACCAGCAGCAGGGCCGCCAGCAGCCGCAAGGTCAGCAAGGCCAACAGCGCCGGTACCAGCAGCAAGGCCAGCAGCCGCAAGGCCAGTACCAGCAGCAGCAGCAAGCTGCCGTACGCACGCCGGCTCCCGCAGCGGCCCCGGCTGCCAGCTCTGGCGGTGATGTCGACTGGTCGACGTTTGGCGGCGGCGGCGCTGGCGAGGACGATTTGTCGGCCGCGTGGGCCGGGTTTGCCGGTGACTCGGCCGCGGCGGCCCCTGGCGTCGGTGGCGATCTGGCCGCCGACTGGGCGGGCGGTAACGGCGGCGGTGGTGGCAGTGCCGCCCCGTCCCCCTCGGCGCAGTCGCTGACGGCGCTCGTGCGTCCCTCTGCCGCTCAGCCCCAGCAGCAGCAGCAGCAACACAACAAAAACGGCCGAGGCGGAGCAGCTAACGGCGGTGGGCGTCGTCATGCCGCCGGTGGCAAGCCCGCAGCTCCCGCTCCCGCGGCTGCCGCGGCGTCGCCCGCGGGCGAGGTGGCCGATCTGGCGGCCGCATGGGCAGGGTTCGCGGACGTGGGCGAGCTGGGAGTCGATCTGGCGGCATCATGGGCCGCGGGCGATGCTCCCGCGTTCGACACGCCTGCACCCGCAGCTGCTGCGTCGTCTTCGGCCAAGCCCGCCAAGGCGCCCAAGAGCGCGAGCAGCCGTGGCGGCCACAGCAACGCTCCGTCGCCCGCTCCTCCCGCTCCTCCCGCGCCTGCCGCGGCAGCTGGTGGCGCCGAGCCCGACTTTGCGGCCACGTGGGCGTCGGGCCCGGCCGACGACGATGCGCCAGCGGCGGATCTGGCCGCGTCGCGGGCCGGCGGCGACGATAGCGCTACCCCGTCTGCTGCTGCTGCCGACGAGCCGGCAGCACCCGAGGCGACCGAGGAGGGTGTCGCTGAGACTGAGAAGTCCATCACCAATGCTGAGGAGGAGTCGCACGAGGAAGAGGCGTGCGGGGTCGCGGCCCCCGCGGCGGCTCCGGGAGCCGGCCTGGCCTTCTCATGGGCCGGGTCCACTGCCTCGTCGCCCGCGCCCGTCGCGGCGGACGTGGAACCCGCGGCGGAGGCGGCGCCTGTCGACTTTGAGGCCGTGGGTGGCGTCGACTTGCTGGCGTCATGGGCGGGTGTTGATGCGGCCGATGCCGCCGGCATCGTTGGTGGCGCGTCGGAAGACCCGTGGGCCGCGTTCACGTCCGAGCCCGAGCCCGTGACGTCGTCGTTCTCGGGCGGCGGCCGCGGCAGTGGCCAGGGCGGGTACGGCGGCGGTCACGGCGGTGGCCAGGGCGGGTACGGCGGTCGCGGCGGATACGGCGGTGGCGGTCGCGGCGGAGGCAACGGCGGCGGTCGTGGCGGCGGCCGTGGCGGCGGCCGTGGCGGTCCCCGCTACTGAGTTCTGTGTGAAGTTTTTTCGTTCTTCTTTTGAGCGTGTCAGTTGAGTGACTCCCAAAATATGCATTGTTTTTTTAGTGTTTTCGTTCAGTGACTCTCTCGATCTCTTTCAATATCAACCACACGTATTATACTCTCATACTTGGTTCTGGACTGGTATTTTATAGTAAAGACAGAAAAATGATTGCCACCTCGCCGGCCACCTCCGCCATCACCTCGCGGTCCGCGGCCTCCCTCGACCTCCTCGGCAACCCGCTCCCTCCACCCGCCATCCCACAGCAACCACCAGCCTCGACACTCCGACCCCGAGCAGCATCTTCATCTACGCGCATCGCTTTGGCCGATACGCCCCCCGCTTTGGCCATGGCCGCCATCGAGAACGTGCGGTTATTTGGCCCATTGGTCCGCGCCGTCGCCGTCCGCGACTGGGTGCAGCTCGGGTTTTCGGCCCGCGGAATCAAGGTCGCCGCATGCGACGCGTCCGGGTGCGTTGCCGCCGCCGCGTACGTGGATCGACGGATCTTCCGGTCGTACCGGTTCGACGGAGCGGCCGTGGCGGCGGTCGCACAGGCCCCCGAGCCGTCGCGGCAGATGCTTTCGCGAACACACCCCCAACAACAGCAAGGTGAGGCAATGGATCAAGAGGATGATCAGGAAGCAGCAGCAGCGGAAGCAGCATCGGCAGCTGAACTTCTGGTCACCGTGGACATGGCCATGTTACTGGACGTGCTCAACATGTACGGGTGCGCGTTCGTCAACCCGGTCCCCGGTACGGCCCCCGCGTCGCTCGAAGCGCATGCTGCGGCCGCGGCGGCGGGGATTCAAGGCGCGCATGGCACGTTAGGTGGGGGGCAGCCAGGACACGCGTCGGTCGGCGGAGTGGCTGCACTCAAGTTATGGGTCGGGGACGAGCCGGGGGCGCCGGTATCCATGGTGTATGTCTGTTTCCCATTTTTTCTGTCAGATCACCCAGGTACTGAGGATTGGTATAAATTTAGGGTCCAAGAACCCAACTTGACCACCCGCGCCGCCTTATCCACATTCGATCCGCCCGACGCCGCCGCGCACTTGCAAGCGGCGGCGCTCGCGTGGTCGGCGCCCGACGCAGTGCCGGCCTACCGCGTGGTCTTGGCGGCGGCCGCGCTCAGGGCGGCATTGTTGGACGTCGGCGTGCACGATCCGGTAACCGGGCCCGCCGCCACCGCTTCCGCCTCAACCACCGGTGGCGCTGGTGGTGATTCAGATCAGCAACGAGCGTCGGCCACAGTGACCAGCAGCGGCGGCGACCGCGTAGTCGCATGGACCGTAGACGCGGCTCGAGGCGTGCTGGAACTAGCGGCGCGTGGAGCGCTCGGGTCAGCGACGATCTCGGTGCCGCGGGCTCAGTGCGACGTGTTTGAAGTGATGGCCGACGACGGGACACCCGTGGAGGACGATAGTATGGATACCGGTGCAGCACCGCCGCAAGTGCTGGTTGCGCATTACCCGGCAACCGCACTGGACGTGACGTTGAGGGCGCTGGCGTTGGCGTCGCAGGTGGCGGTGCAGGCGTTGCCAACGGGGATCTTGCAGTTGCAGTGTTTGGTTCCGGTCCGTGGCGGTGGAGGAAGTGGATCAGGAGGAACGGGAGGTGGGGGTGCACGGTCACGGTCGGACGTGGACTGCATTCTCGAGTTCACGGTCGCGCCGCTGGTCATGGACGTCGGCGTTGGTGTTGGCGTTGGTGGTGCAAGTGTGTGGCCCTGACCAAAATGCATCTCTTTTTCCCATCGCAAGCTCTCGATTTTCCCATCAATATTACATGATCCCAGTCCTCCCCGCCTCGTCCCGCCGCACCTACTCGCGGTTCGGCGCGACCCCGGCGTCCGTGCACGCCTCGGACGTCCGATCCGCGCTGGCGGCCTGCGACGACGCGTACTTTGCCGCCTGCCAGCACGACTGGGAACTGTACGGCGTCGGCGCATCGCACGCGCGGTACTTGGACTGTCCCGATGACCGCGACGACTGGGAGCAGTTGCGAGGTGGGTTTCACCGGACATTGGCGGCCGGAGTTCCATTAGACCGATCTGCCAATGGGGGGACTGGGGGTGGTCTGATCCGGCCGTTGGCGGCACCGTACGATACGTGCGACGCGTTGGTCGGCGTCGCGTGCTTGTCGGGCCGGGCGATGCGCGCGGCGGCCGGCGGGCATGCTTCAGGAGGTGCGATAAATTTTCACATAGATTGGTTCGGATGCTTGGCTGATGGGAAAACTTGGTTGGAAAACAGCCACGAGCCACCCGTACGGCCGCGCAACTCACGACTGTTTCGGGTTCCGCCGTCCGCCGTACTCTTTATTAATGAACCAAGGAACAGACGAGGAATCGTCCACCGACAACCACTTCCCTTACTCCCGGATCGAGGCCGCGCAGCTGTTCAGCGCGCACGCGCACGGGTGGGGCGTGCACGCGCAGTTCCCGGGCCAAGTGGCCCTCGGGTTCTCGCGAAAGCCGATTGGTGGCGGGCACGGGGGCGATGAGCTGGAGTCGCTGGACCCGGGCCACGCGTTCGGGTTGCACGAGGTGGCGCTGACGCTGACGGTCGAGGATCTGCGATCCAACAGTACCATCACCGATGATGAGCAGGATGATGATGATGACGGCACTGGAAGTAACGTGCGGTTTTACCAGCACCCAATGGTGCGCCGGTTACGTGCGTGGACTCGGTTTGGGCTCGACAACGACAACAACGACGACGGCGATGAGGACTCCGATCCGGTCTGGGTGCACCCACTCGCGACAACGACCGCAGCGGGAACCCGGCGTCACGATTCGGCCAGCAGCTTAGCAGATGGTGGCAACCCAAACGCTTCACTTGATTCCGCCGGCGCCGCAACGGTCCGGGCCCGCGCGCGACTGTACTTGCACCACTTAACGGCGCCGCGCACGCGCATCCACATTCCGCTGTCGCACATTGGCAAGCTGACGGTTCTGCGCGACTCGCGCCGGCTGGGCCGCGGCGTGCTGGTGGTCGAGCAGACGCGGCCCGCCCTCGCGGTGAGGTGTCCTGGACCCCTTACCCCCTCCGATGGATCGGAGGAGGAGAATACACTCCCACCAACGTTACCGCCCCGGTTGTACGTGTACGGCTACTTTGACGAGCTGTACTCGCTGGTACGTCGCGGCGTGTTTCTGGCCCCCACTTTCGACGGCGTCGTGTACCGCGGAGACCCGGAAGTCGCGCGCGATATGGCATACCACTCGACGTTTCCAGGCCCGGTTACTGCTTGGCGGCGGATCGTACGCCGAG
This sequence comes from Blastocladiella britannica, assembly GCA_025349905.2. Lineage (NCBI taxonomy): Eukaryota > Fungi > Blastocladiomycota > Blastocladiomycetes > Blastocladiales > Blastocladiaceae > Blastocladiella > Blastocladiella britannica. Next base: position 34,078 of record MU624579.1, read on the forward strand.
TCTTGGGACAAATGTCATCGACCGATGATGGTGACGTGGTTCGCGAGTGGTCGGTCCCGGACCTCGAGCAGTTGCCGGTGCCGGCGCTGTGGGCGGTCGCCGAGGCATGTGGAGTGCGGAAACTGGTTCCGCAGGACGCGGACGCGTTTACATTGGCCGAGCACTTGGTGCTGTATGTGCAGGTGGACGGTGATGACGAGAATGACGATGGTCAGGAGAGTGACGACGACTACGATCCTCAGGACACATCCCGTGGGCTGCTCCTCGCAACCGCGCCAACAGCCAAGGGCGGTACCACGGACCCAGCGGCAGTCCGAGCCACGGGACGCAGCGACGCCAAGGACCAAGTCGCGCTCCAGCGCCGCGTCCGGTTTGCGGCCGAAACAGAAGACGACTGTTGTGACCACCACCACACGGATGACGAGCACCGGCAAAAGAAACTGAAGCGCGATCTGGGCCGGGTGATTGCCGAGTCGCGCCGCTCGATTCCGTCGGGCCACAACAACCAAGCAGGCAATTCGAGAGAAGATGGAACTCCGTGGGGACCGGTGCGCATGACGCTACTCATGATTGTCCTGGTGTTTGTGGTGCGGGGTGCCGCCGCATCGTTGCTGGCGCGGTTCCGGCCGCTGGGTGGGGCCACTCCTACCACCACCAGCACGACGACATCGCCCTTGGTCGCATCGCCATAAATGCCAGTCACAATACATATATATTTTCAATAGTCGCTGTCGGAATCATTGTCGTGCCCACCCCCGGCCCGTCGGTCGCCGCCACGCACCACCTTGAACCCGCCGCCACCGCTCCGCATTCGGCGTTCCACCGCATCTTCATCATCTTCATCGTCGTCGTCGTTCCCGCCGCGTGGTGTTTCGCCATACAACGTCTCGCGGGCCGATTTCTGGACGGCACCCACCGCCAGCAATAGCCGTTCCACGTCCGCGATGGTGGTGCCCATACCGCCCGGGATCGCCTGCATGCCCACGATCTGGCGAATCATGTCCCCGCCGTGGTAAATCACTAGTGTCGGTAAATTGCGGTCCGGGTAGTTCGGGATGCACTGGTCGCCAATGATCTTGACAAACTTGGTCTCGCGGTACGCGGCGGCCACGCGGCTCAGGATCGCGGTCAGGAGCTTGCATGCCGGAATACTATTTACGTATTTTTAGTGTACGTGAAGCTGAGGTAGGTATATATGGGCGTATCCACATAGGTACCTGTCCTTGTACAGGTAACAGACCACCCAGCACTCTTTACTGGCGTCCGAGACCTCGCGCACAAAGTCCGGCTTGGAAATGGCCGTCACTTCGCCAAACCTTTTCCGGGACGCGGCGTCCTTCATTTCAGCCATTCGGCGTCGCCTTTTCATACCATATTGTCAGTGTAATCTATATAGTCGTACGTGCAAAAAGGATGTACCGATAAGACTCGAGCACGCGGTCGTCCTCCTCGTCCTCGAGCTCGGCCAGCTCGTCCAGCGTGGCCCGGTCCAGCTGGCCCTCGCGCGAAAACGCCGCGGTGGCCGCCGCATCGACAATCGCCGCCAGATCGTCCTCGGTCACTTCCACGTCGCCCGACTTGTTGGGCAGGATGCCGCGGGCACGGAGAATGTCGTTCCACTCGGTATCTTCCATAATAAATTTTTTTTTTTTGGATTTTTTTTGCGATTTTGAAGAGAACAGCAGTGACTTGGCCTTGGCAGCCAAGATTTTCCCTGCCTCGCTCCCAAATCGGCCTTGGCAATTCCTGACAGCAAAATGGATCGTAAAAGATTTTATTTGATATTTACTGCAATGACAAGTTCCCAAGCAACACCTGCTGGATCCACTGCTCCATCTCGCCACCACACGTCACACAACTCAGATCGGCTGTGGACGGAAACGCCGTGCCGTGAACAACGTGCATCGCGTACCACCACTGGGCCGCGTCCAAATCACCGTCCTCCATTGCCGCCACCGCGCTCGCTGTGCTGTCGCCCGGCTCGAACCGCGCTCCGATCCGCGCACACAGGTTCCACACGCCATCCAGGACCGCGGAAGTTGCCATTTTGGGCTGGTGGACCTTGACGCGGATCTTTTCCCCATATATGGCCAGTGGCTTGCCGTGCTCAACGTACAGATCACACAGTCGAACAAGCATATCCATTCGGCCGTCGGCCACCATGATAGCCACCATGGTCAGCGTGAATTGCGGGAGCTCAGAGTTGCGAGTGCAATGGTCAAAGTACCAGTGGAGAATGTCGTAGTTGCCAATATCAATGACCCAGGCCAGAATCGGCGTCGAAACACGCACCACGAGCCCAAACCGGTCCCTGTTATCCCACCACCAGTCCAGAGCCGCCACCGATACGCTCGAGTACTTGGACGGGTAGAAATGCGCATCCATGTCTGGCCCGACCGTCCCAAACACAGTGTCCGTCCAGTGCTGGCGATCGAATCCCGATTCCCACCACTGGATCACGCTCAGATGCATCAGCGGGCGTCGCGGACGCCACTTGTATGGAAACCAGACCAAGTTGCCCGGGGTCTTGCGCAGCCGCCAGTACCAGTCCAAGAGATCGGCGCGCGTACCGAGCTCGCACAGAATGTCAGGAACATCGCGGATAACCACTTTCGCGGCCCATGCGCCGACTTGACGCACCGTGTCGGTCCACCACCAGTCGCAAAAGTCGACCGACGCCGTCTGCACCAGGTACGGCATCATGGGCGCGTCCAGGGTCGGCCATCGGAACGGACGGTGCCGCTCGGCGCAGTACTGCCGCCACCATTCGACTAATTGCATTGGATCGTCAGAGGTACTGAATGCAATCCCCGTCATGGATTTTTTCTCTTTTGAAATCATTGGCTGCGGTCGGGTGGTGTATTCGTTCCTCCACCAGTTCAACATGGCGATCTGTCTTGCTGCTGGGAGTGGGACAAACACGCGGTTGTAGCGGTCGACGGGGCGGTACTCGAACGTGAGCCCGTGCTGGACCGCGTACGCCTTGAGCCATTCGAGTGAGGCCACTTGGGCGTACCGCGTCGCTTCCGTAAACGGCTCGTTGATACCAGCTCGAAATCGCATGCCTCCACCTGCTGGAGCAATGCACCAGTCGAGAATCGCCGTGTGTGCGTGCTGGACGGCGGCTTCAAACACATGGCGGAGCGGCATGGACGAGAAATGCCGGTCGTTGGCGTGGCTATTCGAATCGAAAAGTGGGTGGTGGGACATGGCGGCGCGGATCCATTCCAGCACGGGCATGTGACCCGAAGTGGCGGCACCGAGGGCAATGCGGGAGACAGAGTCTTCGGTTAGAGTGGTGGGACCGAGAAGCTCGAGCAAGTCCACGCGGCCCAGCGCGCCGAGTGACGCTTTGGGGACCAGTCGGTGCACGATATGGCCATGGGTCGACGGAGTGTCGCTCTGCAACGCGGTGTAGAGTAGAGGCAAGCTCTCAGCAAGCGAGTAGGTCGCGTGGGCCGCAAAGACTAGGACGCGGTCGAGGATAAGGGATATGTCCATTCTTTGCATGAAATAATTCATTGGGAAAAAGTAATTTGGATCTTTTTTTTTTCGGCGGCCAACACCCTGGTCGCTCAGCACCACCAGCAGCACCAGCACCCGAAGCCCCACCCACAACCAGCTCCAGCAACAAGATAAAAGATCAAAGATAACGCGAGCAACGATATCACAGCAATAACCACTTAATCAAATGGATCCTGGAGCAGCCCCCACCCTCGCCGTCTACGCAGTCTCTGGAACGATCTCGCTGACCTCGGCCTGTTTCTTGGCCAAGCGCGCATTCCCAACCACCTCCTCGCGGTACTTGCCGACCGACTCGTCGATGCGGTTCATGGCGATCCGGTGTCGCGCTCTTTTGGCCGCCAGTCTGATCTTACTCCTGGACACTGCCAGCAACTTTTGGTACTGGTCCTTCCACCTGTCGCGGTGGCCCACCGACCAGGAATTTGTCTGGTACCGGCTCCTATGGACATTTACGTTCTTGCCGATGGAGGACCTGATCACCATTGCCACCACCATGCGGTGCCTGGTGATCTTGCTGCAGCATAGCCCGGACACTCGGCGCCGGCTGCTGTACTTGATGCTGGCGCTGTGCTTGGTGATTCGGGTCACGTCCAACACGTTCGTGACGATATCGGTATTCAAACACGCGCACGACCCGCCGGCGGAGCGAGATAATGCGATAGTCATTCCGCTCCCGATTGCGGCCTTGGGCGGGTTTTACCCGCTGTCGGTGATTATCGTCTCGTTCCTCTCGTTGCGTCCGCCCAAACAGGAGATGAGCTCGAGCATGATTCTCAACAGTGGGACGCTGGGCGGATCGGCGACCGCCTTCCAGGCCGCGAGCAACAGCGCGATTGATCAGCATCAGCACCAGCAGAGTCTCTCATCCGGACCCGCTGCCCTCCTCAAGTCGGTACTGCACGACCACCAGCCAACATCAATGGCGGCATCATCAGCAGCAGGAGCACGGATCCACCATTCTCCACCCCACCCACCACCTTCACCGTCCAAGCGGCGCCAAGGTATCCAGTACCAAATGTGCACCATCTTTGTGTTCATGACCGTTGTTGAGGTGTCGATTTGGATCCTGGCCATCTCGCTGACGTTTTATCCGCACTTGACCGAGGTCCACAATATTGCCACTGGGTCGCTATTGGCGTCGATTGGGGTCGGCGTCGAGTCGAGTTTCGAGCTGCTGCTCAAGCTGGATCGGGCGCGAGGGGTGAGGACACGCAATGTGGATCAGTTTATGGAAACGGCGGTTGCCATTGATCCGTGAATATATGTTAATTATTCCCTTCCCTGTAGCCGTATATCGGCGACTATTATTCTTTCAGGGATTCCCACTGCAAAATATAGAATGAAATCCGTTGATCCCGGAGCAATCCCCACACTGATCGTCGATGCGGTTCATGACCTTTCGATGTCAAACGCCTTTACTAGCCACGATCCTGGTCCTCGTAGACACGGCCAACAACGCGTGGTACTGGCTTCTCCATTTGAACCGGTGGCCGACCGAACGCGGGTACACGGCGTTACCGGTTCCTGCGCTCGTTACATGTGCCTCCGGCAGCGCCTGCCACGTCGTCGCCATCGTCTTCAATATCGGCTGCGCCAGAGAATCCCGCCGCTACATTACGCCGCCATTGCAGCGAATCCGCGGCGCCTTCCGCTACACCAACAACTCCAGGCGTTGATCCAAAACACTCGCCCTCCATTTCCAGCAAAGTCGTGCACTCAGTCCGCAAATTCCCCATCACCTCAGGCACTTCTCCAATCCTTGGAGCTTGAGCCGGCAACGTCCCCCAGCCGAGTACGGTATTCAGTACCAAAATGTCCGGCCTGTTCACGTACCTGACGGTCGCGCAAGCCGCACTGTGGATCACTTCCATCTCCACGTCGTTTTACCGGCACTTGACGCGTTCACATCGTTGGGACCTCAGCTCTGCTGTTGGCGATTGGGATCGCGATCGAGATGTGTTTTGAAGGGCTAGTGAAACTGGATCGGACGCATTGGATACGCGCAAGGCATCGGGACGTGGATCGGTTATACGGAGACGGCGGTCGCGTTGGGTACCGCATGACAATAGAGATGTACTTATAGTTATGGTTCGGGAGAAGGAGTGGGTAGGCACGCAAAGATCTTGGTGATATCCTCCGCCAACCACCGTTTCTCCACCGCCATCGCCCTCAAGCGCCCTGCCAACTGCGCCTCCAGATACGGCATCAGTTGCTCGCGGAACGCCGCATCCAGCGGTACCAGGCTCACAATGGCCCAAGCGGCGGGCACTCCGTCCGGCTCCGACTCGGCCCATTCTAGTGACATGACCAGTCCGGATATCACGGCGCCATTATCAGCGAGCGCACAGGAGATCGCGCGGTTACTGCTGCTTGGGGCCGCGAACGAGACCATGGAGAAGATCACTTGCGCTGCCTCGCGGCCGCACGCGGAGTCAACCAGAAGCGCCGTGATGGACGCGAGCAACGCGGATGCGGTTACTGCCGACTCGGCGCGCGCTTCGTTGCCCGAAATCAGCTGGTTGAGAAGAGCCAAGCACTGGCACACTGCTACCGAATCGGTCACCTGCACCAGGACGGCGGTCGCCGCGTCCCATATCCCCGCGGTTGCCACCACCGCGTCGCACATGGCATCGCCGGCCAAGGAGAAATATGTCAGCGCCACCAGTACCGACCCTCGGATCCGAGCGGGCATGTCGTCGTCCTGGTCGCCGTTTCCCTGGCGTTGATGAAGCTGGGCCACGAGCGCAACAATGGCGCCAAGGTCCACCATTCGATGCAACGCGCCCGGGTCCATGGTCCGGGCCAAGTTCTGCAGTCCGTCGGCGGCCGCGAGAACCGTCGTTCCAGGCGACCGATGCGTCAGTCGGATCAGTGCCGGCACCAGAACGTCCAGCTGCCGGTTGTACTTTGGGTTCCAGTCAATCGATAACTGGGCCAGCAGCCGGGCAGCGCGTGTCAAGTACGCCGGTGGTGGCCGAGTGTTGTCATGAACGAGGACTACCAAGGCCCCGACGACGCCCTTTTCGATCATGCGGTCGCGGTACCCGGTCCAATTCAAGTTGGCCAAGTCGATCAGCATGTCCAATAAGCACCCGGGCCATGTTTTTCCTGCAGCGGTATTGGTCGGAAGTTGCGGCACCAGAGCGACCAGCGCTGGAAGAATTTCGGTGGCGATCAGGCCCTGGTGTAACGTATTCAGTCCCAGGCGGATGACTTGAGAAGCTCTGGCCGAGACCTCGTCCCGCGGATCGGACATGAGCGCGACTACCGCCGGCAGGATATGGCACTTCAAAAGCCCTAAAAAAAATTATACGGTTCGATTTGAGGAAGGGCCAGAGAGGGCAAGATGTATGTAAATATATTGCGTACCATTCCAGCTCACATTCAGGGCAGCACATACGAAATTCAGGCCATCAAGGACTGCCGCCGCATCCACGGCACCATTCGTCGCTGTCAGGTCCAAAATGGCCCGAAACGCGTGCTCGAACGGCTGGTACGTGTTTGCGAACCTTTCACATACCCCTGGTGGCATATCAATGCATTTCACCATCTTCTCGTGCGTATGGGCCAACCGGTGCACTTCAGGGACCCCCGGTCTCCACGCGTCATCCATTTCTAGTTCCGACGAGGAAGTATACAAGGATAGTACGAGCGGAAGCATCTCCGGCTTGTCGGCTTTCGCCACCGTCGCGATCGCACGAGCGTCAAAGGTCGGGTCGCGACCGGGCAAGTTTGCCGCGCGTATCATTGCACAGCGGTCGGCAGTCAGTGCGCTGCACCGGACCAGTCGTTCCACCAGCTGCGGGTAGATTTGGTGGAATACACGAAGACGCTCAATATCGCCGCGAGCTACAGCGTCGAGAGCATTCAGGAGTGGGTGGTGCGTCAGTAATAAGTGCGAGTGCCAGAGCACCCGGCATGTGGATCGGAGAACGACCACTGCTTCTGTTGGTAAAAACAGGCCGAGAACGGCGTGCAAGTCGTCAGGCAAGTCAAACAAGTGCATTTTGTATTGTTGGTACATTTAGATAAATAAGCAAAGAAGCAAATCACGGCGATCCGGGAAGCGCGAGCTTGGCTGACACAATAGAAAACACGGTGGGAATGACCGACATGAGCAGTGGGCCCAGCACCAGTCCCTCGAGCCCAAACGCATACAGCCCCAAAATGAACGCGAGTGCCGAAAATGCCGGGCTCACGTCAGTGATTTCCGCGAAAAACGACGAGTCAATGAACATGCCGGCGTACACGTGAATCACCAGCAACGACACGGCGGCCCAGAACCGCGACTGCAGCCAGTACAGCGAGAATGCGGCGGGGACCGCCAACCAGAACGGCGGAATGACCGGAATCACTGTCAAAGCTGCGGTCAAGAACACCGACACGTAGACGAGGTCGACGCCCCATGCCGAGAACGTGAGCCACGTGAGCATCGAGTGGAACGCCGTCATCTTGGTGGTGCATGCGAGCACGCTGATGATATTGTCCTCGAGCCCGCGGGTCAGCTCCATGTCCGGGTCGGCCAGGATCAGGACCTGTGCGAACCACGTGGTGATGGCGGTCTCGCGCGACAGCAGCGCGTGTAAGGTCACCAAGAACAGCACGATTTGGAAGATCAGGTCAAAGAAGTCCAGCAGGTACTGCATCGACGACACCAGGACCGTGACGCCGAACGTGCCCAGCGACCCGAGCACCATGCTCGCGTACCCGGTGGCGGCCGACGAGTCCTTGACCAGCGAGCTGACGGTGGTGATGAGCGTCGACGACGAGTCCTTGACTTCGCTGAGAATGCCGGAAAGTAAAGCGCGGTCGCTCAGAATACCGAAATTGCCGGCCATCAGCGCTGCCAGCAGCTGCGCAATGTGCGGCATGCGCGTCAGAATCGCAAGCTCGTTGGCCAACCCCACCGATGCCGGGTCCTTGGTGAGCCCGCCGCCCAACAAAGTTGTGGTGGACATGGTATGCATCGCAAGGGACCCGTTGGCGGGCAACGTAAACGACCGCGACAGCCGCGAGTACATTCCCGTGATGTTGGCCTGTGGGAAGTGCTCGCTGACCTTGGCATCGATCCATCCCATGGCCATAGTGTACCCTTCGTTGAGTGCTGACTGGAACTGCTCGCGCATGTCGTCCGACAGCTGTCCCTCGATCCCCCGCACCGACGCGTCCACTACCATACTGGTTTCCTGTACAATCTTGAACCCAATGAACGCCGTCAGCAGGAGCCCGATCGTGAGCACCGACGTGAGCACAAATAGCGCCGCAAACGAGTTGGCGTTATTGGCCAGCACTTCTTTCGCGCCCGACTTGCCCGTCTTGTACTTGCGGCGGACCCACCGCATGCCCAATCCGACCGTCACCGCCACGGTCTTGTGGGCGGCGGTGGCTACCACCATGTCGAGCGGGTGCATGTGCGCGCACAGCGTGAACCACGCTTTGCGTGCGCTCGCTCGCAGATGCACGCGGTAAATGCGCAGCCACACGTGCGCGGCCACATGCAACGTTGCGCACGCCGCGGCGACCGCCGCCAGCGCTAACCGGTTGGCCGGGTGCAGCGCCGCCCACGCGCAGTAGATCAGGTACAGACACGACAGCCGCCACACCAGCGTCAGGTAGAATGTGCCCGAATCAGTATCCAACGTGGGTGCTGCGTTCATCTGCTGCTGAGCTACTGCCGCTACCGCTGACGCCGCGGGGTATTCGGGAACCGCGCCCAACAGCCCGGCCTCGTAATCGGACTTGGGCATGGCAAGTGGCGGCGGAGGAACCCCGGCTGGTTTGCTGCGAGCAGGCGACGCCTCGCGCGAGAGCGCTGCTGCCAACACGCCAGTCCCCGGACGCAACCCGCCCGACCGGTGCTGCTGGTGTTGGTGGCGCGAGTGCGCGCGGTGCGACCGGTGCTGCGACGATGTGCCGGATGTCGAGGAACTCGACGCGCTGTCGGTCGACCCGAGCCGCGGAGGGTGGTCGGAGCTGCTGACGCCCGCGGACCCGCGGCGCGGCTTGCTTACCGAGGCTGTCGTCAAGGGCGACCCGTGCTGTTGTTGCTCGCCACCACTACTGCTCTGTGGGGACCCCGACGTTGCCGCGTCAGTCACTAGCAGCGACGGCATCGACGAGGTGATGGCGGACTTTGGCGTCACGGGCATGGGTGGGTACATTGAATCAGTTGTTGTTGGTACCATAGGGACCGCCACGGGCATGGGCACGGGCATTGGGACCACCGTGGGCATTGGTGTATTTTCGTCGGAAGGCGGTGGTGCAGATGACGAAGAAGCAGACGACATCAGGCCCGCGATCGAATCCAGCGACGCCGTGAATGGTTTACGGCGCAACACATTGAATGGGTGGTGCGCGGCCACCGCCGCGGGCGACCGCGACCGTTGGCGCACAGTGGGACTGGCAACCACTGCCGGCGGGTGCGCGTCCATTTCGACGTCCGAATGATATGACGCGGCGCCCGTAATGACGACGGCGGGACTGAAGGCACTCCGGCCTCGGCGTCTTGTAGACGGATCATCGATGGTGGTGGCGTTGGCGGAAGCGCTCCACGACCCAGGTCCATGATGGTCCGGCACTGGCAGCTGAGGCGCACGATCGACCGGCATCGGCGAGTTGGTGGGTGTCTGACCACCACCAGTGCCAGAAGCAAAGCCCGGGTACACGGCCGACACCGACGACGTGAGCCACATGACGAGCGGGTCGGGGAAGTTGGACCCGGCCCACGACAGCGGGCGGTCGGTGCGTGAGGTGTTGCGGCGCATCAATAGCGACGCACGCGTCGTCGGCAGCGGGTGTAGGTTGGTGCCCGAAGCGGTACCGCTACTGGTCACAATGTCGGTCCCACGAATGGGATCCTCCTGATCATCGTCAGTGCCGTTCGGCGGTGGCGCAGAGGTGGACCGGCGACCAATGCCGGTTCCACTACCACTACCACCAACGGCAGTCTTTGTGGCCAGAGCCCATCGCTTGCGAGCGGCCGAAGGGGACGATGTGGTTGCGGGGGCAACGACGGGCGTGGGAGCCGAAATTCGTGCCACTAGGGCCAAGTACGATCGCAGCAGGTACGATACCAGGCGGTACAGGTCGCCAAAGCACAGGCGCAGAAAGAGCTTGAGGCCCAGCCAGAACACGCGCGCGACCGATAAACCATGCTCATTGTCCATGACCGAGTCCACGGTTACGATCAGAATCTCGTTCTTGATGGCGTGCAAGGGCACCGAGAACACCACCGACCCTTTTTATTTATTTTATATTAGGTTTATTTTGGGATTGGTTCGTTGTGAAGGTATGAAAAAGCATACAGAAAAGCGGTCGGATGTACGGCTGCAACAGCACATAGTTGAGGTACACCACGGTGCACATGAGCACGATGCCGAGGTTGACGGTGGCCTGGAGCACGGCCTGCTTGATCTGCTCCGCCTCAATATGCATGTTGAGCGCGAATGTAGACATCCTTAATGTTTCGTGCGGCAAAGAGAACAAAAAAACGGCAAAGTCAGAACATGACATCCAAAAATTGTTGTCAGAGGGCGGAATCGAACCAGCCATTTTCCCGATAATTCCAAAGTAATGTGAGTGGGATGTACTAACCGTTGTACTACACCGACGTTGTCTGTGGTGAACACAAACACCATTAATCGACCGACAACCATACCGGTCGCGTATAAATAATTTTTCTATTTTGCTGCACCGTAAGTGTGTACTCCGCCGATCACTTCTTCTTCTTCTTGCCCCACTTTTTGCTGGCCGCCTCCTCCTCTTCCCGCGCCTTGGCCGCCGCCTCCAACGCCGCCGCCTCTTGTTCGGCGCGCACCCGCTCCTCCTCGGCCTGCTGCGCCTCCATCTCGGCCTGCTGCCGTGCAATCTCTTCCTCGGCGCGCTTTGCCCGCTCGCGCTCGTGCTCCTCTTCCTCCTGCTGCAGCTTGGCCATGTGCTCGGCCTCTTGGCGCGCGGCCTCTTGTTCCTTCTTTTTCGCCGCCGCCGGATCGGGGTGCGCTACTGGCTTGGAGGTGCCGCCGACTGTCTTTTTACGAGGCCTAGTTGTTTCGGTCCCGTCTGAGTGATGCAATCCAGCAACTGGGTGATGCGATCCAGCGGCTGGGTGATGCGGTTTGGCGGCGGGATGCGATCCGTTGGGTGCATCGCGCGCGGCATCTGCATCTCCGTTCACAGGAGAAGGAGCACCCGTAACAGGAGGTGGAGATGTCTCATCAGCACCGGGGTGATCCTTGGTGGGTGCTCGCGACCGCGGAACCATTCCTGGGTGCGCATGGGCCGCCTGCTCCTTTTTCTTGCTCACCCACGTCTCGTACTCGAGCGTGAGCCGGGCCTGGCGCAGCTTTTCCTCTGTATTTTATATAGCAGTGAGTACACTGCACCCCAAAAATACAAGATCAAATTCTTGGAATAGTGTACCTTCGCTGTCATTTGGATCGTTAGTCGACGCCTTCTTTCGCGCCGCCGCTGTCGGGACATTGAATCCGTCCTCGTCCGGCCTATATGATTCCCAGTCAATACCAAAATTTCACAATATTGGGAAAAGAAAACGTACAAATCCGTCACCACGTCCGAGTAATCGACCATGAGCGAGTCCAGTTTCTCGCGCAACCCGCCCACCTGGTGCTCGAGTGCAATCCGGACGCGTCCCGCATGTTCGAGCTGGTGCTCGAGCTCGCGTACGTGCTCGTCCACGGTGGCTTTGGCGCGGGCCGAGTCCGCGATCGCCTGCTCGAGCTTGACGCGGTCGCGCGTGGCTTTCACGCGCTCGGCTTCCAACAGCGACTCGAGCTTGTCGGCCCTGCGGCCCTCGGTCTCGGCTTGGACCTTTTATTCCTTACGAATGAGAACCGTGGAATGAAACAGCAAAATGGGTACGTACCGTCTTCAAGTGCAACATTTCCTCGGCCTTTTTACGCTCGGCAACCAATTCCTTGTTGCGTCGAGTCAAGACCACAATGATATTGGTCTGCCGCAACGTCGCGTCCTCGCTCAGTGCTCCCGCGGCCCCATTGAGGCCCACCACGCCCGTGGACGTGCCCGCGGCCCCCGCGCCTCCACCGGGTCCAACCGGCTTATTCTTGCGGCCCGCGACCGCGGCAGCACGTAGCTTGGCCCACTCGGCATCAGACCGACGGGTGCGTACTTTCGAGCCAGCAACCGCACCTGGTATTGGGCCCGAGAGCGCGAATTCGTCGACTTCGTCACGGGGATGTGGAGGATGGTGCCCAGTGACGCCGCTGCCACCGCCGTCGAGCTCCTCGAGCCGCGACGTCAGCTTTGTCACTTGCTCGCGGAGCGCGCGGTTGGATTCCTCGTACCGGATCCGTTGGCCGAAATCGGCTTGCCATTTTTTCTTTAATTACTTTACAAGTGAGTCCCAAGAATCAAGATCAATTGTAAAGGGTAAAATGCATACCTTGATTTCCTGTAACAGCTTATCCTTTTCGTCAGGACGTAACCCATCGGGAATCACCACTTCGTTCGGGTTCAGGGATCGCATGGGCTTGCGCTTGGACACTGGCGGTTTCCGCCGGTCTTTTAGGGCCATGGCTTGCGTTGTTTGCTCATAGTGTTTGAGAGCGGCGGCTTCGCCTTTGGCTGCATTTTTTTTTGTTGCTTTGGGAATGAATTTCCAATGAAATATGAATGTAAACTTATGGGCATACGCTTTGGTGGTGCCATCGACGCAGTGGGTGCGGCGGCAGCTGCAGGTGTGGTCATTGAGAAAGTTCCCGGCCCAGGACAGTTCGCAAGGTCAAGGCCAATTTTAACAAGGATCTGCAATCGGCTACGGGCACGTTGCGTGCGTGTGTGTCGTTTGCGTGAATATGCGTGCGGGTTTCTCCAAATAGAGCCAGAGCAATTTGTTAATTTTACTGGAAGTGTATGCGCGTGTTGGATCCGATCCGTGCAAACGCAGTAGTTTTTTCCTGTTCTCTTGTCGTTACCAGCACCAAATATAAAGTCGGGTTTCGTCCTCCAGGTATGTATGGCGTCCGTGGTCTACGCCGATCCAGATAATTAGCGTATATATGGAGCAGAATAGAAAAGTATTAAAGAGCTCCGTGGGAAATGGCATCACAACTCGGATTCTTTTCCCAAAACTCAAATCAAACACCAATGGCCAAAAAACGAGCGCAAGCACTAGCACCATCGAGGACGCGTCCAATAGAGCCAACAACAACCGCACCTGTTGCCCAGCAAAGAGGCCCCTCCTGGCCCACCAATGTACGGTACCTGACCGACTACGAGTTTGATTCGCACGTGCCCACCGACGTGCGCCGGTCCGTGCTCGGCGACTCGCCCATGGTCCCTCCACGCGTCATAAGCAAAAGCGCACCCCCTCCCATCTCGGGCAACGTGGTAGTACGGTTCCTCGAAGGTACATTTCACTTTATATATTCCATACACGCGTACCTCGCGATTAACAAACAGAAATAGACCCAACCCACCCGGCGTACCCGTACCGCGGCCTGTTTGCCGCCAAACCTTTGAAGCCCGGCACCCACATTTTGGACTACATTGGGGTCGTGTACGCCAACTCTAGCTATTCGGCCACCTCCGACTACGTGCTGACACTGTCGCGCGACGCGTGCGTGGACGCCGAGGCGGCCGGGAACGAGGCGCGGTTCATCAACGACTACCGCGGGATTCCGAGTCGCGCCAATGGGGCTGGTGGTGCGAATGGGCGCATGACGTTGGGCCCGAACGCCGAGTTTCGCGAACGCGTCGACGCGCATGGAGTGCTGCGGATGGGCGTGTATGTGTTGGCCAAACCGGCGATCGGGATCCGGAAAGGGGAGGAGATTTGCGTGAGTTACGGGAAGGGGTGGTGGCGGGAACGTGGGCTGCTCGAAGACAGC